>JAKSZP010004219.1:0-117970 GCA_022478985.1 Massospora cicadina | reverse complement strand
TTAGGTGGATTCTTCAAAAAGATATAAATAATAGTAAAGGTAAGGCTGTAAATTGACCTAATCTTTATTATAAAAAAGATTGAATATTTACAGGTTTTGAAGTAGTTTGAGGTTAAAATGATCTTTCTTTTTTTTAGTACTAGATGGTCGGTTAAAATGATCTTTCAATTGCTGAGCAATTGAATATTATATCACCTGATTGGGATAAGCCTGATTGTTCTTATTAACCTTGATATGATTATATAAATCTGAGTTCCCCTTCCGATATTACCAGGGGAATATTTGGGGTAAAATTTTTAGAAACTAAAGAGTTTGGCAAAATCCTGACAATTTCCCCCTCAAGATTTGATTGTGGAGGAGGGTGAATTATCAAAAATCTAGGATGGATACAGTTTACAACTTTACCCATATCAACATGGACTATCAAATATTCTAATCCCTTTTGGAATATAACTTGATAAGGACCAGACCAGTAGATCATAATTTATCAGTTTGTCCACTAGTTCAGAAGTGATAATACATAAAATAATTTCCAATTTGATATTCAGGTAAGGTAGGTCTATGTTGGTTAGGACTTTGGGTCTACTTTTTGGTGGTTACTTCAATGGTTTCATGGCTTGGGCTTGAAGGTGAATAATTTCATTGGCCATATTTCTCATAAACTAAATCAGAATTTTCTGGTATACTTTCTTAAAGTATTGCCTGAACACTTGAAGGAACTGATGGATCTCGCTTATAAATACATCTGAAGGGTGACATCTTGATAATTTGATGATAACTTATTCAATATGCAAACAAAGCACTAGGTGAATAGAAGTTTCACTGAGATAGGTATGTTGAGGAAATCTACCTTAAAATAAAGACTGAAGTATTTAAAAGCTAAACTTGGTTGATTTTAGCTTCTGGCCCTAGATTTCAACTGCACAGATTTGCGGATCCTTGCATTGATTATTTGATTGAAATTGATAGACTGGAGCAAGAATAGTATGAGGACTATTACTACTGTTGATTATCCAAAATCCATGTTGAGAGTATTGTCCAACTCTAAACAGGTGCTTCTTCATTTTAAGACGTTCGGGTCTTGGTAGGGAACACTTTCCCTATTCTCTTCTCACAGAGCCAAGCGGAGACTTGATAGTAACAACTGAAGGATATCTGATCCTTGCAATCTTCTCTTAAGAGTAATGTTAAAACAACAAATGTTAAACAACTAAGTTATTATTAGTTTTTATCTGCCTTTTATTAGAGAATAATTTGGGGTTTTTATAGTTAGATTTGACACAGAACTTTTCAGCTGTTCACTGGGAATTATTTGTGCTCCTATACTGGTTTGAACCTCAAGTGTTAGGCATTGAAACTTATCAGGTCCCTGTTGCTTTGAGTTTCTTAGGTAGTGTAATCCTCAAGTGTTTGGCGACCAAACAATTGGTATTATGGACTTGAAACCAATTGTTTAGGACAATGACAATTTTACTCTTTATCCAGCGGTTAAACGTTTTGGTAGTTTTCAATGACTCCAATTTGTTCTGTTCTGAAAGATTCCCTACAATTTGACAATTGGGTGTTGTTCCCATATTGAATTATTGCTTGATTTCACTGAGGATGATGCCCAAAGATAATTCATTATTTGGCCACTTTTGCCAATCCTATATGATTATAACTTAATTGTATAATTTGTTAATTGGTTAAAAAGGTGGATTATGTGGTCATCTGAATTTTTAACATATCCCTCTCTTGACCAGATTGTCTAATGGAAGATAGAACTCCTCGGGGATGGAAGTTACCTTAGCTTGAGTTCATATTTGGTTTTTCATATCTCTATGTCCTCAGCGGAGTGCAGCTCTGTCCGCACTCAACGCCCATATGCTCTTCTCAGTTTTGATGACTTTGTATCCTTAGTAGCTACCCGTTGCCACCTTTTATCAAGAGTGGTTCCTATGACATCATGATGTGCCAGTCCCATCTTTGCATCCTTGCTAAAAGATCAACTGGTCTACCTGTACAAACCCCAGGAAGGAATTTCAAATCCTTGTTGATAGGGAATATTCCAGTGGATATAGTTTTAGCCTGTCCTAATCTTGCCAAATGCTCAAGACTCACGCACATCACTATCTTTTCCTTCCTCCATGCTCAGTAGGTGGGAATATTGCTAGATGCATCACTGCTCAAAATAAAATTGGTTACTATAAGATTTTTAGTTTTTACATTTTTTATGCATCTTTTTATTAAATTATTTTTTTCATATTTATATTTTTTTCTTAAGCCAGATACTTTAAGTATTTTACATGAACTCTATTGACTATGCGACCATCCTCAGTATTCTTGATTGTATATGCATCATTTGCTGACTTGGCAATAGTTTTAAATGGTCCCATCTATAGGGCGTCCAGCTTGTTTTTCTTCCTCAACCCATGAGTATCGCAATAGGCTACCTTATTACCCACATGGTATTCTTTCAACGTAGGTCAATTCTGGTCATCCGTTTTCTTTGCATTGATTCTTTTTTTCATTGTTTTTTCAAATGCCTGAGATTGTAATTTAATCAGAATATTGGCCATTTGGGATAGATAATGCTTGGCAATCATTCCTGAAGATGGATCTACTGCTGAATACAATATTGGTGGTAATGCAGCTTTACACCCATATAACAGTTCAAATGGCGTTTTCTCAGTTGCCAAATGGTAACTGATATTATAAGCAAAGGTGACCAAACTCAGATATGCTCCCAAGCGGAAGTTTTCCCCGTGACCAATTTCTGTAATGTTGAGGCTAGAGTTGCATTCACTCTTTTCACCATTCTGTTTGTTTCTGGATGATAGGGGACAGATACAACACTGCGGATTCCTATTAATTCATCTATCCTGGAAATAACATGTGAAGTAAAATTGGTTCCGTTGTCACTGAGAATAGCTTGAGGATATCCATGCCAATAGATAACTTGGTCTAGTATAAACTTTGCCATACTCATTGCATCTACTTTTCTTAGGGCTTTTGTTTTGACCCATCGGATTAAATGGTATATTGTGACAATTATATACTTCACTCCTCTGGTGCTGATACTCAATTGTCCCATAATGTCTATGGACACCATATGCCATGCAAAACCAGGGCGTACTAGCCGTTACCCTACAATGTTCTTGTGAAGCTTGGTAAGTTGACATTCCACACAACAGGCTAGAAAATCTTTGACATCATAGTTGATTGATTCTCAATAATAATACTGGTAAATATGATCCTCTGTTTTCTTTAGGCCACCATGGCTGATGACCTTATGAGCAGCTCAAATGATTTCCACTTGTTCTGATGGTTTAGAAAAATAAAATTCATTTTCCCTCAATCATTTTGTATAATAGATTGTTCTTAAATTCAGTATTTTTGCATGGCCTTCCAAAATGCATTCCAAATTTCTTGGGGTTCATCCCTAATATCTCCTTTGATAATCCACTGAAACAGCGCATCAGCCTGATGATAGAATACATAAACAACTTGCAATTGAGACAATCCTTTGGCATTCTGATGTACTGCTCCATCCTTGTTAATAATTTCAAAATCGTATGCTTACAGCTTTAAAGCCCATTGGGCCAACTGTCCCTTTGGTTCCTTCAGGTTATGAAGCCAGAGCAGGGATGAGTGGTTGGTTATGACTTTAAAGTGCATCCCATATATGTAGATTCAAAAATTGCTTACAGGAATGGATGACTGCCAGACACTCTCGCTCTGTCACAGTATAGTTTCTTTCCGCTTGTGACAGTGTTTTGCTCATGTAGGCTACTGGATGTTCATCCTCATTGTCATCTAATTGACTTAGAATGACTCCAATTGCCATTAACAAGACATCCGCTTGAATTATGAATTACTGATTAAAATTTGGATATTTCAACACTGGGCTGCTCATGAGATATTTTTGGAAATTATCAAATGACTTCTGTGCCTCTTCATTCCACACAAATCCCTTTTTTGGATCCTTGAGCAGGTGGAATAAAGGGTCAGCAAATCCAGTGAAGTCTTTGATAAATTGGTGATAGTACCTGACCATTCCCAAAAGACTTGAATATCCTAAAAACTTTTTGGGATTGACATCCGCTTGATAGCTTCTAATTTTATAGGTTGTGGTTGTAATCCATCAGAGTTTATACCAAACCCTAAGTATTTGAGCTCTTTTTTTTGAAAAAGGTATTTTCTCGTCTTAATTTTTAAATTTTCCATTGCCAATCGCTTAAAAACTTCCTCCAGATGCTCCATATGATCTGTGAAGGTCCTTCTGAAGACATTGATATCATCTAAGTATACTAGCACGCAGGATAGCTTCAGATCACTAAGTATTGAATCCTTAGCACGCTGAAAAGTCACTGGCGCATTGCATAAACCTTGGGGCATTCTGGTCAGCTAGTATAGTCCTTGTGCGGCAATTATCGCACATTTTTCTCGATTTTCTTTTTGCAAATTGATTTGCCAATAGCCTAAAATCAGGTCCATAGCTGAAAAGTATTTGCCTCCCCTAGACAATCAAGCACAACGTCAATTTGAGGCAGCGGATAGAAGTCTTTTTTAGTGATCTTGTTTAGTTGGTGGCAGTTGATCATAACTTTATTTGATCCATCCTTCTTTTTTACCAAAAGGATTAAACTTGCCCATGGGCTCAATGATGGAATGAGTAACCCATGTTCCACTAACTTGCTTATTTAATCTCTGACCTATGCCTCTGCTTCTCTTGACCTACAAACAGATCTCATTCTTATCAGTGGATATTCCCCAGTATCAACTTTGTGAAGTACGTTTTTTGCACATCTTAAGTCATGATCATTACTAGCAAATATCTCCCAATATTTTTCAAAAAAATTGGAGCACATCCTCCTGCTGATTCTCAGTCAGATCAGCTAGCTACTCACTATACACTAATACATTGACACTTTTGGCAACTTTCACTAGCAATCCTATTTTTAGAAAACAATCCAATTATATGAAAAGTGTATAGTTCCGCCATTGGGAGCAAGTGCAGAAACGCAATGATCTGATTTTTCAATTTTCATCAGCTTTTCTCCCAGATTGGTTAATAGTACTTGTATCTCTTTGTGACCTGGCATTAAGTTCCCTGGCACAACTCACAATTTGACCCTCAATTTTTCCCATGTATTTATGATTTCCAATATAGCTGTTCTGGAATTTCCATTGTTAACCTGATGTTAACTATAATTTGAGCCCACGGCGGAATAGTGTTCATTGCATTAATCATTAGAGATATCCCATGATTCTCCATAATTTCCAACGTCATTGCTTTCCATTTTGTCTGACTTGTTTATATTGAATGGTATAATACCATCACTATAAATTAAGCTGACATAGTTATATCTCTTTGTCAGCGGAATTTCTCCCTTATGCTGGTACACCAAAGGCAACGTCTGCCTCAATATTGTCAGAATGTTTTCTTCAAAATCACATTTCACCCCATACTTCCTCAATAACTCTGTCCCAATAAGTATATCATAGTTTGGATTGGATAGCTTTATAGCGGGAGCTGACACCATCAGAGATCCAAATTAAAGTGGTAGCGCACTGTAGGCTCCACATGAAATGGTATTGTCTAGTCCAGTCATTCCATACTCTTTTCAATGCTCCAAATCTGGCAAGATTTTCATATGTTTCACTAATTTGGTGAAAACAATGTTGATTGGCGCTCCACTATCAATTATGGCTTGTACTCTTATCCTATTGACTAGAATATTGACATAGGTACACTCTGAGTACTGCAATAAAGTATTTACTGAATGGAAAGTGGCCTTATTCGCCAAATCAAGTGTTTAAATTATTTGAGCAGATAAATCAAGGAATGACTCCTTGATTGTGCTGATAGGTAAATAAATGTTCGCCTCATCCAACTTTGTTTTGATTAAGTCTTCAGGGCTCTCAGCGGATCTAAATTTCTCCACTAACTGTCATACATAGAATTGAGTGACCTCATTAATAATTTTGAGATTGATCCCCTTTGCTTTGGCTTGAGTTATTGCATTAACATCCATATTAATCCCCTGATGGAGCAGATCCGGTGAGTCATCATACACAAATAGGTCAGAGATATTGATTTTCTCATTCATTATATCAGGCGGGACAAGTTTATCAGCATTACTATAATGTTCCAGATCTAAACTGCTGGTCCTTTTTTCAAATCTGAACCAGTTTCTTGGGTTTTAATGAGAATAATATGATCCTTCAGCTTTCTTTTCTGACACTGGGTAATTATATGGCCAGACTTCCCGCATTGGAAACAGCAGATTGGCAATTTGTATGCTCATTTTTTAACTTTGGGTTTACTTTCCGTCACAACTTGACTCTCAGATTCTTTAGATAGATCACCAAATTTGGCAATATTTTGATCCTTCATCTGAATTAATTTAAAAGTGTGATTGGGAGCATCAAAGCGACTCCAATCATCTTCAGATGATCTCCATCTGAGAGGTCGTTGTTTGAGTCACTAGTGCTGCCACCATAATTTGATGCAATTCTTGGTAGGGACAAAGTGCCAGCTGCATGGCTATGCATGCATCAAATTCAGTAAACACATTTGCTCCTGCCAAGATCTGGGCTTTTTGGTAAAACCAGGCAGTGAAACTAGCCAGGGTCTTGTCTTTGCAGAATTAAATACCCATGAATTCTTGTTTACAATTTGCCATCTGAGTAGGGCTTCCAAACTACAACATAATGGCTGTTTTTGCTTCCGCATATGACCAGTTGACCCCATTGAGGTGATGTAGCACCAGATTCTGGCAGTCAGTGCTAAGGAAGTTCATTACGGTCACCACTTTTTGATGGTCCATATAGCTGAACATGGTCATCTCAAATAGGCGGAAAAACGCCAGGGCGTTATCCTGGTGAAAGGTGGGCAATTTTGGCATATTTAGATATTTCTCAGTTGCTCCACTTATTAAGATCCTGGTCCAGCTACTTGAGAAGCCATAGGAGTGGCTTTGGGAGTCATTTCTGACATACCAGTGAATGGTTTAGGAATATTTTTTGGCGGATAAGCCTTTCCTAATTGGAGATTTGCATGCCTTTTCATCATCCACATTTGCCTCAAATTGCTCACACTCAAATGTGTGTTTTTCCAATTCCTTGGTATGCTTGGTCATTTTTGCAAACTCCTCATAAAACCACTGTATGTGATCTCAATCCGCTTCCCATTCAGTTTTTTTAAATAAATTTTTTTGAAAAGTTCTCCCTCTTTCCACTTCAAAGAGGCAACTTTTCCACACAGGTCATTATTCACCATTCCTAATTGTTTGAGCATCTCATCCGCCATGATCATATGCTCCTCTAAGGTACTAACATCATCTTGAGATGACAAGCTGAGAACATTTTGACTGACAGACTGTAGTTTCTCCCAGAGCTTCCAAAGCTTTTTCTTATAAAGACATCGTTAAATTGGCTTTTATCAACTTAACTACCCCCTGTAGTGAGCACCAATGTTGAAATCT
Organism: Massospora cicadina; assembly: GCA_022478985.1. NCBI lineage: Eukaryota > Fungi > Entomophthoromycota > Entomophthoromycetes > Entomophthorales > Entomophthoraceae > Massospora > Massospora cicadina. Next base: position 110,501 of record JAKSZP010004219.1, on the reverse strand, counting down.
TGGGCTTGGTTGGTTTCTCGCTTCTGGCCCTAGATTTCAACTGCACAGATTCTTAAATCCTTGCGTTGATTACTTTATTGAAATTGATAGACTGGAGCAATAATAGTATGAAGACTTATATAATTGTTGATTGCCCAAAAGCCATGCTGAGAGTATTGTCCAACTCTAAACAGGTACTTCTTCGTTTTAAGACGTTCTGGTACTGGTAGGGAACACTTTCCTTATTCTTTTCTCGCAGAGTCAAGCAGAGACTTGATAGTAACCTAAGGATATCTGATCCTTGCACTCTTCTCTTAAGAGTAATGTTAAAACAACAAATGTTAAAACAACTAAGTTATTATCAAGTTATTATCTGCCTTTTATTAGGAAATAATTTGGGGCTTTTACAGTTAGAATTGGAACACAACTTTTCAGCTGCCCACTGGGAATTATTTGTGCTCCTATACTGATTTGAACCTCAAGTGTTAGGCACTGAAACTTATCAGGTCCCCGTTGCTTTGAGTTTCTTAGGTAGTGTAATCCTCAAGTGTTTGGAGACCAAACAATTGGTATTATGGACTTGAAACCAATTGTTTGGGACAATGACAATTTTACTCTTTCTCCAGCGTTTAAACGTTTTGGTAGTTTTCAATGAATCCAATTTGTTCTGCTCTGAAAGATTCCCTACAATCTGACAATTGGGTGTTGTTCCCATATTTAATTATTGCTTAATTTTGTTGGGGATGATGCCCAATGATAATCTCATCAGTTGGAGGTCTCATATATCATCAAAGGTTGAACCCCAACAATAATTCATTAGTCAGCGACCTCTAATATCATTGGGGATGATGCCCAATGATAATTCATTAGATGGCCACTGTTACTGGTCCTATACGATTATAACTTAATTGTCAAATTTGTTAATCAGTTAAAAGGTTGGATTATGCGGTCATCTGAAATTCTTACAGTAGTTCTATTGACTCGTTCAATGGCCCAATTTTTGATAGATTGTAAGGAATTACAAACCGTTGGGAAGTATTGAATAATTTGGATACTTCTTATAAGAGTTGTGAGGCAAAAATAGTCCCATTATCTGACATAAGGATCTTAGGACACCCATGATGAGTGGTGATGTGCTGGTAAAGGAATAACGCAGTTGTCTTAGCAGAGGGGGTGGCAATGTAATTGGCCTCAACCCAATTAGTTAAATGGTTGACTGCCATGATAATGTATTAGTGTCCATACAACCACCGTGGAAAAGGTCCTACAACATAAATACTTACCACTTCAAACGCCTTAGTTGGTGGAATCACTTGATGCTGATAAGTAGGGTTGGTTGCGCTATGACTTTTACAGATGAGACATATGTTAAGGGTCTCTCAAATGGTTTCAGTATTATTATTCCAATAATAAAGGGTTTTTAATCAACCTTGGGTTTTCTTTATACCACTATAACCTACTTGTCCGTGTCCTTCCATGATAAAATGGTATCTATAATTTGGGTGCAGAAAGGGTAACCACTTGGATTTCACCTTCTTATACAAAACCCCTTCCCATATCATGGTATCTTTAGTAATAGTTTTTGGGAAGTCACGATCTTCTTCAAATTCTTAATACCACAACTCAGGTCGTCCAATGAGATTATATAGTCGTTCCTCTTTTCCCAAGTTCAAGTTCAATATAGGCAATAAGGACATGCTATCAGCATTTTGATGTTGGGTACCTGAGCAATGTAAAAATTTAAAATCGTACTTTTGCAGACTTAGGGCCTAACGTGCTAGTCTCCCATTGGGATCCTTAATATTTTGCAACCATCCTAAAGGAGAATGGTCAGTAACAACAATAAAATGGTTACCATATAGAAAGGGATGGAAGTGCTTAATTACTAAAATTACAGCTAAACACTCCTGCTCAGTTACACTGTAATTACTCTCAGCTTTGGATAAGGTTTTTTGTAAAAATCGATGGGATGATTGATCTTCTCTTTATCACAATGGGATAGAATAGCCCCAATAGTGACATTACTTGCATAAATATGCAGGAAAAAAGGCTTATCAAATTGAGGATGAATTAAATAGGTGCCTTAGTTAAGGCATTCAAAGAGAATTAAAAGACTGTTCCTGAGCTGAGCTCCACTCAAATGGTACACCTTTTTGTAATAAAAGAAAAAAGGCTCTGCCATATCAGCAAACTTGGGTATAAGTTGACAAAATAATACCCAACCATACCAAGAAAGACTTTTGTGTCCTGAAGGGAGGTTGAAGGTGTAATTCAATGAATAGCTTGAATTTTATCTGAAAGTGGCTAAGTACCACTAGCTGATACCTGGTGACCAAAGAACTCCATTTCATTCTAAAAAAACATTTGGAGGGTTTGAGCTTTAGTAAAGAATTCAAATTTGTCTAATCATTTCTTTAAAATGATCCAAATGCTCAGTGAATTTCTTTTAAATAATGGTAATACCATCCAGATAGACCAGAACACAGGATAGTTTTAAATCCCATAACATACCATCCATGGTCCAATGAAAGGTTGCTGGGGCGTTGCTCAACCCTTGTGGCATATGGGTTGGTTCAAATAAGCCCTCCCTAGATTTTAGAACACTTTTAGCTCGGTCTTCCAGGGTTAATTCAATTTGCAAGTATCTGCTAGCTAAGTCCATTGCCAAAAAATAGATTGAGCCAGCTAACGACTGGTGGGAATCATCAATCCTGTGCAAAGGGTGACTATCTTGACGAGTAATGGCGTTTAACCTATGATAACTCATAACCATCTGATGTGAGCCATCCTTTTTCTTAACCAATAGCAATGGGGAGGCCCAAGGGCTGTTGGGGGGTTTCAGTAATCCAGCCTCCGTTAGTAGATGTAAATCTTTGGTAACCTGTGCTTACTCCACTTTTGACTTACAATAGGGTTTGGCACAAATAGGAGGGTGATCTCCAGTGTCAACAATATGTATTAAACCCTTCATTTTACCAAAATCATAAGTATGCTTGGCAAATATGTCAGAGTATCCTTCCAATAATTGTAGTACTTGTTTCTCCTGTTCTATAATAAGATGCTTCCCTAATGCAGGTCCCACAGTAAGAATCTCCTGACTAGCTTCCAACCCAAAATCTTGTAAGCTTCCAAAAGTTTTTATTGTCATAAATTCGATATAGGGGTAATAATTTGACATAAACAATTGGATTTTTTTATCTACCATTTTTAATCATTGATAAGGTTTTCCAATAAAACAGATAAGCCTCCTAAATATGCATAATCCAATACCCCAGGACAAGTCATGATCTCTTTAGAAGAAGGTTTAAAATGCCTTGGACTTGTAATAGATGGCTCTTGGGAATAGAAAAATATAAAAGGGTATTGACAATAACTTAAGATTTTGGTGAAATAATCACAACCTCAGATAAATAAATAGGCATCCCTTCTTCTATGTCAGCTGTCATAGGGGGTAATTTTACTCAGGGGCCTTCTGATGGTTCTAAATGAAATAAGACCTCTTTTTTTTAGTACTAGATGGTCCCAACCCAAGGGGGGATTCATCGATGTATCCTCTCTCTCTAGATGATATAACTGACGTCTAGTATGAGAATGTTCAGATAAAAGCAATGGAACTCTATACCCAAAAGGGATAGAAAAGAGTTGATGTGATTAATAATTCCACCAAATTCCCGCAAAAATTGAGTCCCCAAGAGAAGATCATAACTCAAGTTATCAAGGACGATTGCAGGTACTGAAAAAGTTAACTTTCCAATTTTCAATGGAAGTGACGAAAAAAAACCAATTGATTGAGTACTCTGAGGTACTGCAGTGCCATATTCTTCAAAATGTGAAATAATAGCTTTAACTTAATCCACTCGATAAATTTTGATGAGACTACATTCACCAGAGATCCAGTGTCAATAATAGCTTTGGTGTTAATTTGATTCACTCAAAAGTTAATATGTGTGATTGTACTTCCAAACAGAGAGGATAAAGTCAACAAGGAGGTCAAGGAATAGGAAGAATGTTCATTTTATATATTCTAAAGGGTTTTAATGTTCCTGCTGCATACTCATATCATCATAAAGATGAAAAATCTTATTGGTTTTATCTTTTTTCTTCTTTTCATCAGCTTCCTTTTTATAATAACAGTCTTCAGTATGGAAATATCGGTGATAATAATTACACTGAATAGCTCTAGCATTCTCAGGCACAGAGTAAACTTTAGGATGACTGGGTTTTTAAGAGTTATAAACTCGGGGGTTTTCAGAGAATTGAGGAGGCAATTCCAACAAGGCCTCCTTTATGTCTAAAATACTTTTGAAGTTAATTTTAACACTTATAAGGTAGACTTGCATCTGAGTTCTAGAAGTAAAAAAGACATAACAGCAGTAGTAGTCTCATCCATATTAACTGGCCACATGCTATCAAAGTCTGAGCCTCTAGATATAGCTGATAAGTAAAGTCTTTGATAGATTTATTTTTTGGGGCTGTATAACCATAAAAACCTCTTTCTGAGAGCATAAGGTTTTCTCACCTTTAAATTCTTTGATCGATGTTTTTTAGCCTGGGACCAAGTAGAACAAGTCATCAAGTGTGATACCATGATACCTTAGGCCAATTGAATAAGACAATTTAGGTAAGTAATTCATTTTTTGATGATCTGTGGCCTCACTCAGAGCATTCTCATATAAATAGAGGAGGGAGATAATACTGCCTTTCCCATGAGAGTAATTATCTTTAAATACAGGTTTAAAACTCATTGGAGCATTAGAAGTTAAAACATGCGCTCCAGGTTGTTCCAATTGAGTGGAGATGTAAGAGTTGGGGTCCAAAGCTTGGAAAGAATATTGAGGATAGGGACCAACTGCCTCAGTACAAATTTCATTAATCTGACAATTTAGATCATCATGCCCCACTTTTTTATCCAATCTGCGAGATGACTTGTAAATTTTTTCCTGCGGTGCATTGTACTTAAGTTCCAAAGTTTCAAAATTTGTTTGAGGGATTTCCCATTTAGATTTGCAAGCTTGTAACAGGATTCAGTATCCTTTGCCCATTTACCCAGATTAATCAATTTTTCAGATAAGGACTGAAGTGACAATAAGGGTTCAATAGGTACCTCATCAGGAGTTAAATTACATTTCTTGGCAACTTTTTGAAATTGCTCACACAAGAGGTCACACATGCTCAAGAAAGAGTCAACTTGCTGAAGGGATCCTGAATGCTCATCAGCACCAGGTGATCCACTAGGAACGTCAGCATTTGGCAGCCCATGTGGCACTTCAACACCTGGGGGTCCACGAGGTCCATCATCATCAGGAGGTCCATATGTCCTCACCCCAGGTGGCCCAGGAGGCCCTTCAACCCCAGGAGGACCTTGTTCCCCACGAGAACTCAGTTCCTGAGGTTTTCTCTACTTTGTTTCCTTGAAATTGAATATCTGAGTACAATTGCTCCAATTGGAAGAGGCAAATTTTAATTTTCTCTTCCATCATTTGACTACACTCAGAGAGTTGGTAAATAACATCTCTCCATTCCCCCTAAATTTACTGGACTCACTTCATTAACTGTGAATCAATAAAACTTGATATTCCGTGATCAAGCTGAACAAGTTGTTATGTACTTCATTAAGAAGAGTCCAATTATTAATAATGGCATCAAGATTATCTTTACTGAACTAAGAGGCAGACTTAAAGAAATCAGAAGCATAACTTTCAAGGACTGGAGTCCTTTTAATAAACTAAGCATCACTTGATGATGCATTCCTACTACTGGTGATAAGTGGTATAAAGTAGGATGTAAAAGTTGATGTAAATATTGATTGGTACCAATCCCTGGCAGTTGAGAAGTTTGCTATAAGTTTCTCAACGTAGAGGGTACAGAATTAGTTTGAGATTGATTAGAATGGGTTCTAGAAATTAGAGCCTCCTCAAGAATCTGATTGATGATGTTTATCAAAACCTAAGGCTGTATTTGAAAATTCATAGTAGGGCTTAAATTGGGACCATAGAATTCTAAGTTGGCACAGAATTCCAACGTAGATAGTACCCTTGGGATTTCAGTTCTAATGGAGCGGACTCATTGTAAAATACTTCCTAGTTCATGGTCTTGGGATTCTTAAGGCGAAAAAGGAGAATACATTGTAGTTATTAAAGTTTTCACTGTGTATCTCAGAGTGCCCCCTGTAGTGAGAACCACTTTTAAAGTTTTGAATTACACTTCAAAATGGCAGGTGTTCTCTCAAAGTTACTTAGGTGAATTCTCCAAAAAGTTACAAATAATAGTAAAAATAAGGTTGTAAATCGACCTACTCTTTATTAAAGAAAGAATTAAATATTATAGGTTCAAAGTATTTTGGGGGTTATCTGTTCTTTTCAATTGCTGAGCGATAAAATCTTCCATCACCTGATTGGGTATAAGCCTGATTTTTATTACTAATACTAAAACAATTAGATAAATAGAATTCTCTTCTGATATTACCAGGGGAATATTTGAGGTAAAAGTTTCAAAAACAAAAGAGTTTGCCAAAATCCTAACAGCAACTGTATGTATGCACCAAAGGATCAGTGGACTAGGGAGTTTCAAAGAAATTAATGCATGCAGGGTTGAAGGAAGCCCATGATGACGCCTGACACTTTGGAGTATAAGCCACCTAGTTGAGACTCTTTGATGTATACTGGTAGCCAAATGCTTACACTGAAGTTAGTAACTATGAATTCACATGCCATGCCTGCCAAGACTTTGCAAAATCGCCAGGTGCCCAGAAACCCCTGAACCCTATAGAAAACCATAAACTATTTTTAAGTGGGGCCTCAACTTTATGGGACCTGTAAAATTTGTCACTGATGGATCAAAGTATATTCTAGTAACCACTGAATACTTCAGCTGTTGAACTGTTGCCAAGGTAGTTACCCAAGATGATGCCGCCACTACAGCCCAATTTCTATATGAAGAGATATTTACTATCTATGGACCACCTCGCCTTATTTTGAGTGACTGGAGATCACATTTCAACAATTAATTAGTTGAGGAGATGTTAGCTCAGATATGCACTCGTCATTTCATGACAACAGCATATAACCCTCAAAGAAATGGCCTAACTGAACAGATGAATCAAACACTGGTGCATGCCTTAGAATGGAGCATCATAGACAACCCTGATAAATGACCTGAACGCTAACCTACAGTCCTTTAGGCATACCAAACCAATATTAAAGTACCACCAAGCGTATGCCATATGAACTACTGTTTGGAATAAAACTCTAACTCAAACCCAATGGCCAAGCAACTCAGCAACCATTTTCCATCAACTCGCCACCTAAAACAATCTTACATGGAGAAACTGGCACAAGATTATGTTCTCAAAATGAATACCAACTATGCCAACCACCTCAAAACCCACAAGTTTTACAGTAGGAGAACTAGTCTTTATGACTTTTCTTTCTCATTGCAATCACTATTGCAACCTATTCAATTCAAGAATGAATCTAGTTTGATAATCTCACAGAGGAGATTAGTCTGCGCCCATGTCAGGAAGCAGATGAGCAAGCAAGGTAAGAGGAGCAGGTGGAAGGCCCGCGGCCTACAACGTTTGAAAACGCCCTGGAGAATCTGGCGGAATTGACAAAAATACTAAGAAACCGGCGGTCACTATTTCCCTGGAGATACTCGCATGGCAAGCTCGATGCAACCAGTACATCAACATGCCACACTCCGAGTCACTTACGTCGGTGGAATTTGGAGTCCGCGTGTTTCTGGACATCCAAAAAACGGCCTTATGGGAAAAATTTTGTGAAGATGTACACACAATTTTCCCAACCGCGGTGTACGTTGCACCTCACTCCATGTCACGCGGTTGGCTGGACCTAGGTTTTGAAAGCAAAATGGCAGCAGACGAGGCTGCAGTGGTGCGCGTAGTGGTTGACCTCCCTGAAGGGCAACAGGTCGTCGAAACTAAATGCACCAGATGGACAAAATCAAACCAAATTTTCTTCACGTTCAACTTTTTGCCTACTACGGTAAAACGTGACAATTTGGAACAACACCTGAGAGATGGTCTCACTGTATATGGCGAAATACAATCTTTTGAAATGCAACGCTTCACGCTGATGCCACACCTGTGCACCGGCAAAGCCATTGCAGTGCTGACCCCAACTGAGATCATGAAGGAACTAACCCAGATCCCGCACTCCACTTTTATTGATATTGCAGGGCATACCACCCACCCATTCCAGGTGACCGTGGACAGCGCGCCCCCTCATTTGCACCCACTGTGACGCGTTCAGCCATAAGGCACACGCATGCCCCATCAAGGAGGGCGTCACATTCCAAGAGCACCCCTCGGTGGCCATAGCCAGTGGGGAGGCACACTACGAACCAACTGCAAGCACCAAGGAGGCCTTCCCGTGGGGGAGCACAAGGCTGCTACCTACTGGTAAAGCCTATCTCCCCACAAGAGCGGAAGAAGGCCAAGCAGGCCTGTATGGCCGCAGCCAAGGAAGTGGCCAAAGCCGCCACCGCTATCCCACACTCACAACGCCAGGAGGACATGGAGACCTTTGTGGCAGAAGCAACTTGGGAATCCATCAACCAATCAGATTGGGAAGCCCATGCTGAGCGGGCCACTCAATCTGAGGATCCGATGGGAGATTTGATCTCACCCAATCGTTGCACCCAAGCTCCAGTTGAAACTGACTTGGGACCCATCCCAACTGAAAATTTTTTTGACCCACTCAACGGTGCACCAAACTCACCCGCACCACAAAAAATTTGTCTGACGTTGGGAAAAAAAAGCAAAGGCTAAAGCCAACGTGACTCTTTCCACAAAAATCAACAAAAACTCTGATAGCGTTGCTGCTAACACCTGCGCTGCTGTGAAGGCCTGTGGGGATCTAGAAGAGGATGGTGGGCCCAGGTGCCCACCCCCTCACACCTAAGGTGCAATGGGGGAAACCTTCACCATAGGGATGTTGAATATCGCTGGACTTAAGGCCTCCCCATCCCAGGCTAGGAAACTGAGTTTTTTACAACACAATTTACCCGTGGATATCCTGGCCATCCAGGAGTCCCACTGTCCATGAGGTTCAGAGGAAGCTTGGAAAGCAATGCTCCTCCCATCCCTATCCTTTTGGTCAATGCACTGTGGGGTGCTAATTTGGAAAAATAATTTTTTCATATTTTTATCATCAGAAACCTTCCTCAATGGCTGAGTCCTTGTTGTCACCTTCTCATGGGCTGACGTAGCACACACAATCATCAACATCTATGCCCCAAATGGTGCATGCGAGCATCAGGAATTTTTCTCATTGGTCAAATCCCTCTTGCTACCTCCAGACTCCTTTATAGTTGGCGACATGAACTGTTGGCTAAACACACCAACGGACCAGTGGCCTTCCTACCCCACGCCCCCAGGGTCATGTAGAACTACGCATTCTAAAGGCCACCCTCAGGTTAATGGATGCGCTGCCATGGCATGCCCCACTACTCAAAAACATGACATGGCCCCACCTCCACAACGGCCAATTAAGGTCCATGACCCACATCGACATTATTCTAACACCGCAAAATTCCAACCCCACATCTCCCACTTCAAGACAACAAAATTGGAATTCTCCGACTATTGACTGGTCTCGCTAACCTACCACCTACCTGTCACAGCTGCTAAGGCCCCACATTGGTACAAAATCCGCCCCCAAGCTCGGGTCACCAGGATTTTCCATGTGGGTAGAAGAGGCAACTATGGCAAAAAAGTTTGTTGCACCATTTTGCGCAGACCCCATTTCCACATGGGCAACTTTCAAAGATGACGCCATCCGCCACTCTCGCCATCTCTCCTCCAGATTCACGAGCCACATCAGCGGTTATCTCACACGCTCTGGCAGAATTGGCACACTTGGAGTCCAACATCCCAGTTACAGGATACAGCTCTGCATGGGGATGGAAGTGGGCGGAGGCAGCTGCCCACCTCAACACACTCAAAAGACAACACAAAAATTGGGTTTGTGTTCAGTACAGGGCCACACGCATCACAAAAGGCAACAAGTGCACCGCACATTTCTTTAAAAAAATTTTCACACCACGCCAGAGCATGGCCTGCACACAGGTGCAAAAATCGGATAATTCCATTTTGGATACACTGGCCAAAGTGGCAATCGAAATGCAACAGTATTACTCCGAGTTGTACCGCTCTGACCCAATTCAGCCAGCTGAAGTGGCGGAATTTCTCAACTGAGCCCACATCTGCTCCATTTTCCGATACCCAGAAATAATGAATTTGATTACTCTGAACGAATTATGGACAGCCATTCGCGGTGCACCAAACTGAAAATGCCCAGGCCCAGATGTCATTCCATATGAGTTCTACAAAAAATATTTCAAACATATATCCCCATTGCTGCTCGCCTCACTTAACCAAAGCCTGATGGAAAAGCGCCTCCTACCAGGAGGACATGAGGCCTTCACTGTCACACTCTTCAAGAAAGGGGATAAGCTAGACTTAGCCAACTGGCACCCCATTTTTTTAACAAACACAGACACCAAAATTTTAACAAAAATCATGGCTAACCGTTTAGGGACTGTAGCATCTGCCACCATCTCTCCAGAACAATTCAGTTTCATCCCCAGAAGGTCGATTTGGGATAACGTGCACTCTGTGGCTAATGTGTGTCAGTCCACAGCCTCTGGGGCACTTGTATTCTTGGACCAACAAAAGGCCTATGATAGAGTAAACTGGGAATACCTCAGGGCCTGCCTTCATCAATTCCGCCTACCCCCTTGCTTCATCAACTGGGTAATGCTGCTCACAGAATCGGCAACAATGGCAGTGCGTGGCCCTGGCTTCCTAACGGAAGTAGTCCGCCCTCAAAGGGGCTTGCGACAAGGGGACCCCTCAGCCCACTCTTATACAACTTCAGCCTTGACCCAATACTGCGAAATGTGAATGCCCAACTCACTGGGGTCCAAGTGCCAGGCCAAGCCCCAGTCAAGATAATGGCATTCGCAGATGATTGTGTGGTGGGGGTGTCTTATAATCAAGATGCACGCGCGCTTGAAGCTCTTATCCAGGAGTATTACCAGGTAAGCAACGCGGCACTGAACGCTTCCAAAACCGAAATCATCCTCCTTGGTCAGTTTCAGAACTGCTGGACCCCAGCAATTAGTTCCCAACCCAACTCATCTGCTCGCCCTCCCTGCTCACCCCACACCACCCCACACCACCCCACTGGTGCTCCCCTTCGTGCCACGTCCTACCATAGGACCAGTATGCCATCTGGGCGTGTGGATGGAGGCAGGCGGATATGCGTCAGCAGTAATGGAGTGCCGTATTCTGGATAACGTGACAAAGCAAATCACCTCTCTCAGAGCCCACCCTACTTCCCTTACTGACAGGATTGTTTTAGCCAACTCCATGCTCCTCTCCAAAGTCTGGTTTGGAGCCCATGCCATCTCCTTCTCCCAAGCTTCTACAAATCCTTGTACGCCTTGCTGCAAGGATGGCTTTGGTCGGGCTGCCTTCCACCAGTGCGGCTAGATGTCATGTTTGGCCCTCAACATCATGGTGGCATGGGCCTGCTTGAATTCAAAGCCCATGCCGCCAAGATCCTGGGTACCTGGATTGCGGCCGTCACCACCCCTACACTCCCCTCCTAACACTGGTCCCGCGCAGCCCACTCCAACTTCTTCGCGCCTTGTGCCTCAACAATCCATCGAACCCCCACTCCCTGATGAAATACCTCGCTTCACATACATCGGCCACAGGTCCTCACGGGACTAAAACTTACTACAAAAGAATCCTCCTCTCCATGCGGAGCGCTGATTGGAGAATTCGTATTAGTGGACATACAACCCAAAGAGGCCGCCCCTCTCCTCAGTTCACACAAGAGGTACAGGGGCTACCCATCCATGATGGCGTGATCCCCATTCGACCCCATTTCCTATCCAGGGTGGACTACCTGGACATGATGGACATCCCTTACTCCATTGAGACCCAAAAAAATATCTGGAAATATGTACATCATCCTCTGTTGCAACCACAATTCCGCTCCCATGTGTGGCGCTTCCTGAGGCGGGTGTATCATACAGATGAGCGCTCTAATGCTTTACACTCATCCTGTGTCGTGTGTGGCCAGTATGGAACGCTGTTTCACCGCCTGGAGAAGTGCCCCACCTCTAAAGTGATATGGCGCGAAGATCAACGTCTTCTGGGCCAGGATCAAAACGCATCCCTTCAGTCTGTCAAGAGATATGTTCTCTCTATCAATGGCCTCCCCCTTCTGCCCTCCCTTCATGCTTTGGTGGTTGCAATCGCCATGTGGACCATCCACACGATTGTCTTAGATGCCATCGCAGGCTCCACCCCCACCCTCCCAGAAGCGGTCCACAGATTCCAGTCCCATTTGGTGGACCACTTTCAAGCGTGGATGTTTGGATACCTCCCACTGCATCGCCGACAGCTGGTCTCCTCCTGGTTCCCAATTTGGTTCATCAAATCAGACCCCTTCCTCCACACGTGCTCAATTGTGGCTATGGCCCCTTCACACGTTTCCTCCCCCTCCCCATAAGTGGCGTTACCACTGGCAATAAGAGATAGCATCGCTTCTCTGGGGTGCCTCCCCTGGTACTAAGTTTTATCTCTTCTGAGTCATATTCAGAAGTGTCCATCCCATGGTTGGCCTTCCCCGCAATAAATTTAGAAATTTAGAACTAGTCTTCCTGTATTGAAATGAACTTATGAACTCCCGCTCTAAGAAAACTCACCCACATTTTAATGGGCTGTTTACAGCTACCAAAGTCTCCCCTATGAAAAAAACAACCTACAAACCCTTGGTGTGCCATACCAGTTAACCATCATTGACAACCATACACACTTTATTAATATAAAAACTAATAGGGGGAGGATTGAACGGATTAATAAATCCATAAATCCATTGGAATATTAATTCTCCATTTGATGAATATTCATTTTTTATCTTTATTTCAGTTGATTCTCATAGAACATTATAGGCACTTAAATATCTCAAGAAACATGTATAAATACCTTCATTCCTTGTCATACTAAAGTATTAAAATTATATAGTTTAACTTCCTGTTATGTAATTATCTTCCAGTTTTAAAAGATATCCTTCCCCTGGGTTTTTTAGTCACAACTACCCAGAAGGATAGACAATGACCACCAAATTGATGACAATGTAAACACTGAAAATTTTGCTACGCCATAAGCCACCAGTTGGGTAATACAGCAGAAACCCTTAGTTTTATCACCAGCAAGGAATATTCCACAATTGAAATCCATCGCTTCTGGTCCATTTTGTTTTATTTTTGAATTAATGGTCAGATACTGTACCAATATATATATAAATAAAAATGAGACTTAAGTGGGTTACTCTTTTTTGAAAAAGAAGATCATATGAATTAGTCTAGTAGTATCAGAGTTATGTGTAAACAAACATAAAAAACCAGAGAATATATATATAGCATTTTATTTTTTTAGCATTAGGTGGTCCCAACCTAAAGGGGGATACACCAATCTTATATAGCATTTTCTTTAAGTTCAATATTTTACAATTTGGTTTCAACATTCTACAAATAAATTTTAATATTTTGCATTTTAAATATATTATATCTCACTCTCAACACAATTTTTGGCATTAGTTTATTTTATTATTCCTGCTGAAATAGTGCAAGAACATTAATTCCCACACTTTTTCCTATTTACAAAATATTTGTTTATTATTATCAAATTATAATCTACCAAAAAGGAAACACTGAAGCTGAGGAAACCAATGGTCTGTAGCTAGAACTAGATACAGTACATTGACTAATACCAAACACCTTAGCCTTATTTGATTAGTGTATGAACAAGGAAAGATGACAAAGGAAGCTGCTGATATTCTAGAAATAAACTATAGTACTGCAACAACTATGACTTCTAATTATGAATCAAGTGAGATTATAAAAAAAATATAAGGGCAGAAGCAAAATAAGTGTGCTTATTAAGCTTTCATAGAAAGAGCTGAAAATTTGGTCTCTTTTAATCTATAAATAACATTGAAGGAGACCAACGAAGCATTGGAGAAAAAAGAAGAAATTTTTTTAAATTTATCTTCAAATATTAATAGATGTCTGCAGGAATTACAAGTTACAATGAAGTTACCTCATCAAGAATTAGACAGAGTAAATAATCCTATAAATATTATATTGAGAAAAGAGTATGCCCTTTGGTGAATAATCACTTCAGTGATGATTGTTCCAAAGCTATTTTTACTAATGTTTCCTAATTTAATTTACATCTCAATTGTAACCAGGGAAGATTTTGAAGACAAGCATATGCTATTATAACTATTCAAGGTGAGGGATAGGTTAGTATATTTGATTACTAGTATGATCATTGATGACTTACAATAATGTCATACTATTCCTCTTTAACAGTTGATGGTGACATATTTGCTGATTATTTATATATCTTTGCTCTTATCTATATAATAAAAAATCTTTGTGGAACATTCTTATATCAAATAATGCTAGAATTCATAGAAGGAAATATCTAGATAGAATAACTTCATCATTTAATTTTTAGTAATAGTTTTTATCTCCATATTTTTTTTAGTACTAGATGGTTTATCTCCATATTCAAATATGCTAAATCCAATTGAAAATGTTTTACAAAAGTTAAGAGATGGAGTTAGATCAAAGTTAATAAGCGGTGTAAGTAGATTGCTATCAGACTTAATTATAGAGGAGACTGCTAATGTTTCAGCCACTGATAGTACAGAATATTTTGGACTTATTCTTAGAAATATTACAAATTGTGAAGCTGAATTGCCCTATGCTCATCAATAAAATATGCTTTATAATTATCTTTCCTAGAATTAATAGACTTAATATTTTTAATTATAATTTTATTGCCAAAAATTATCTTGAAATTAATATTTAAAATGTTGAAATCAATATCAAAAATTGGTAAAATTGATTTACAAAATAATGTAATTAATATACAAAATGTTGAACATTGATGAATCCCCCCCCCTTGGGTTGGGATCATCTAGTACTAAAAAAATATACAAAATGTTGAAATTGATTTGTAAAATGTTGAAATTGAAGGAAAAATGGTATATAGACAGGTGAATCGTGAAACACTTTTTTCAAAGACCGTTAAAAAGGATTAGGATCTTAATCTGACTGTACATAACTTTGTTTTTTCTACGTTTGTTTTTGCATAACTCTGAAACTACTGGACCAATTCTGATAATCTTCTTTTTCAAAAAAGAGAATGCTCCAACTTAATTCCATTTTACTTTTGTAAGAATTGGTCCACTTTCTGACCACTAGTTTAGTATGTATATTAAAATAAACCAGAAGCAATAAATTTTAATTGTGGGACTAGTTATTTCCAGATAAACATACTTCTGTCATTGGCAAAGTGATAGCTTTGAATCAACTTTTACAATTATATATGTTCTATGGCTGGGAAGTATATTCAAAAATCAGGCAAGTATGAGATCATAGTGTGATGAGCTTAAAATTATTATAGATTCCTATTTTTTGCGTAATTTGACAAATGGAATCAAAATTTTGGTTAAATGAATTTAATATATATAATCAGTAAATTTAGCATAGATTGTCCAGTAAAATCAACTAAAATTTAATAAAATAGATTATTAAAGATGATAGTCAGTAGTTTTAGCATAGATTGACCAATAACATCAACTAAATTTATAAAATAAATAATTAGTATAACTGTTTATGAGATGCTATATATATATGATTTTTCTTTCCACTCAATCCCACTTTTGAGTGATTTTTATCTAAATGGCTAATTAAAGCATTCATTGACTTGCTGCAACGCTATTTCCAGTCAATGACCTTGGCTCCACCGCCTGCCACTCCAGTGTGGGACAGTGGTGCTCCACCCACTAGCATTTACCACCCAGCAGGCAAACGTGTGCAGACTGGCTTATCCAGTCCGCTAAATACATCCAGCTGCTATGTCCCTCCAAAGGACTTAGTACTCCACCTTGCATGAGTCTACCCAACACGCCCCCATCCCTTAGCCCTACCTTGATCCACTATCCACTTCTGCCTCCAAGTTGAGTACAGACATCTCTTCCCATATGCAAACAAAGCAATAATTGAGCTGGCAACTGTCACCTTTGCACTGATAGAATTTATAGACTTCCTCCCTTACAAGGGCTATTTTGATATAGGCTTCCCTACTGAAGAGGACGCAGCTAATGCATCAGCAACGCCTTTAATATACAAAACACCCTTATTACCATCACCCAAACATGTCTCCCAGATGTCACCACACTTTAGGTGATTTTTGCAAACCTCCTCTCACACCTCCCCACTAAAGATTTATGAAGAGTTGATGTCAGGGCTATCCACTAATGGAAAAGGCCCCATCCTCCAATTCATTATTCCAAGTGGTGCTGAGCACCTTGTGGCACCTTGGGCAATGGCCACCATTACTGTCATGGTTGGATGACTTAATAGTGGGAACTGATGCTAGAGATAAGGCTGGGCGACAGGAGGCCCAGAAGGTGAACCTTCAGGCTCTTCCTGACCTGAAACACACCTTAGATCAACGCTGGGTGCAAGCCAAGCATGCCCAGGTTGATACTAATGGGGTGCAAAACGCCCAGCCTCTTATCTCGGCCCAGGCACTGAAATGAACAATTTATGTTACAAATGAAGATGGTTCAATTTGGTTAATTGGAGAGCAAGGGTTTGAATCCCATTCAAGTTATGAAATTTTAAGTTTAGGTAAATTACAGCTTCAATCAATTACTCGAGTGAAGGCACTTTTGGTGTATTTTACTAAAACAGATGGAAGCATCTGTTTATTGGAGCATCAAGGCTTGGGCGCACTTCCACAGAACCTGAATTTCCCCAGCCCACATTAAATATGTTTTTTGCGACCAACATTCCTCATTGGTTGACTTTCTTAAATAAATTTTATTTGTTATTTTACGTTTTTTCCAAATGGTTCCTTGGGCGAACTTGGTGTTGGACCTCTTTAAGGAAGTCTCCAACTATGTGGGCCACTACCTTTGATCACCATTTACTCAAATCCCAGGTGCTTTCTTGGGCCGTTTAGGTCCCCTCCAGATTGAGGCACCCAAGTCTACTAGCACCAAGTTACACTTGATTAGGGACTCCTCTCTGGGATCCACTCAAGCTGGGATGTTTCTTACTTACCTGGTATTATATATTGCACTTTACACCCTTGCCTGGGGTACCTTTTGCACAAGCACCATTTGAGGTGCCTCATTTCTCATCCTCTTAATGGCTAGTTCCCTAGAAATGTGGGTTTGCATCCCACATCACCTTGATGGGAACAAGAGAGTTACAGACACTCTCTTAACATTAGTTGACTAACCCTTTTATTATATGAGCATACAAATTATCCGTGTGGGACTTTCAATATTAGTAAATTGGGTGCGCTGACCATTTCTCACTGCCATGATGGTGCTCACCACAGTTTTCTCATTTGGTTTATGTATTGATGCATTTTGGAGTTATTTTTGCAACTACCAATTGGGAAGTGTCCACCCTTCCTGCTCATACCTGGTGTTCTTGGACTTTTCACAATCATCTTGTCAAAACCCTTTGGGGTAGTTTCCCTGCACCAACCCAGAAGGGGCCAGGTAATTTGGCCATCATCAGATCAAATCATATAAATATGGAAACCAAAAAGTCACGCGCGCCTCTTAAAATGAGGGAATCTTATCCTTCTAATCCTTCAACTTCTTCTAAATTCAGAACTGTACAGGGGTCTAGCCCTGAGAATGAAGTGAAGGTTTCAGACGATTCTGCTGTGATGATGTCACCCATGGTCATCCCTATAAATATCGCGTCCTTGACTAGTGATATTTCCTTGAATCATGAGATGCTTCCCACTGATTTCCTCCCCATCTCAGCAGAAATTGGGAACATTGGAGGGTCCAAACCCAAATTTAAAGAAAAAAGGATTCTGTTATCATTTTTTCTCCCCAACACATTTCTGAGGTGCATGCTAAGGCATATATTCTGGGCTTGGGGGTGTTGGCCCTGGATAGCGATGCACACTGAACCCTCAGAATAAGTGTGGGTTCATTAGAGCTGGAAAATGCATTTTATAATGTGAGCAATTTATCCCAAAACGAGCCGTTTATATGCTCATATGGTCTGGATGAGGACCCTATTTTGGTATATCAGATTACTCCTGAGAACCCTCGTTTGACCCCTACCATGATTAGGGGTTCTCAGGAAGTTGAAAAAGAACTTCGTTATAAATATAAAGATGTATATGCACCTGCAGAAGGTGTGGTGGGATATGTGGCCTCAGTAGTAAGAGTGGCCCACTATCCCTCCCCCTTCTATGATTCCAAAACATACCCTGATGGCTTGTTCAAACCGGAGGAAGAATTTTCTGGTGAATTGGTGGCGTTTTCTGCGTTGGATAAATCCCATTCTGGATATTTCTTGTTGACTGCTACCCTTACATCCTCTTATGGAAAGTTCAGCACAACTATTTTGGTGGATACTGGTGCCTCAAATAATTTTATTGACCAAAACCTTGCTGACTACCTTGAGTTGAGTTACTCACCAGGTGGTATGGTTAGAGGTGGGGCTTCTCAAGGTATCCCCACACTGAATGTCATGGAGTCAGTCGATTTCCAGGTAGGTTCTTATCTATTGTCTGACCAGTTTCAAGCTATCAGAAACCTCTTGTTTCCCATCATTTTGGGTGTTGAGTGGTGGCGGAAGTTTGACGTCAAAACTAATTTGAAAGAAAACACTTTATCCTTGTCTTTGACAAATGGTCACCAGTTGATTGTTCCTTTGTCTGAGGATAACGCCCAAGGCAAATTACCTCATTGGCCCAATGTTCCCAGTCCATATCTTGCCCCTTTGCTGAAGCCCACCGTGGGACTTTCCTTACCTTCCTGTTTGGAGGAGTTGGCATCTTCTTTTGATGCAGCTTCAGCTAGTACGCTACCAGA
The DNA here is from genome assembly GCA_022478985.1 of Massospora cicadina. NCBI lineage: Eukaryota > Fungi > Entomophthoromycota > Entomophthoromycetes > Entomophthorales > Entomophthoraceae > Massospora > Massospora cicadina. The sequence goes on along the minus strand of JAKSZP010004219.1, from coordinate 91,554 downwards.
ACATTCTGAGTTTGATTGTGAATTTAAACTTACTGTGGATCTGGTGCGTATTTCTTCCCCCATATACCCATTGACTGTCTGGGAGGAAGAGGTTTTAGATGTATGGGTGAAGGAGCAGTTGGCCAAAGGTGCCATCTTTCAGCGTACCTCCCCTGTTTGCTCCCCACTTCTCTTTGTGGAGAAGGCTGATGGAACTTTATGTCCATGTGTCAATTATGGAAATTTAAACAATGTGACTGTACCCAACCTCCATCCCATCCCTTTAGATTCCCAGATTGCGCGTTATGTGGAAAAGGCAAAAGTTTTCTCCAAGTTGGACTGCCTCAATGCATTCAATCAAATCCGGATAAAGAAGGGCCAGGAGTGGTTAACCGCATTCCACACCAGAAAAGGGATTTTCCAGTTCCGGGTTATGCCCTTTGGGCTTAAGAATGCCCCTGCCATCTTTCAACGCCGCATTGATGCTGCGTTGGGAGACTTGTTGGGGGTATGTGCGGTTGCCTACATGGATGACATTCTGGTGTTTTCCCCCGATCATGAGTCACATGCAGTACACCTTTGACAAGTAGTGGAGAGATTGAGGGCTGCTTGCCTTACCCTCAAGATTAGTAAATGCGAATTCTTCAAGTCCCAGGTTACTTTTCTGGGCAACGTCATTTTTGACCAGGGCCATATGATAACTCCAGACAAGGAGAAGGCTATTCGTGAGTGGCCTACCCCCACCTCCATCAAGGAACTGAGGAGCTTTTTGGGGATGTGTACGTTCCTCAAGAAGTTCACACCCAATCTCTCTGAGGTGGCAGCTCCCTTATATAAGGCCAGCGGTGCCAAGGTGCTTCAGTGGTCCCCCATTTTGGAGGATGCTTTCCAAGCGGTGAAGTGCACCTTGTTATCCACATCCATCCTTCGCCATGTTGACCCTGCCAAGGAGTTCATTGTGTCCTCAGATGCTTCCAACTTTGCCATTGCTGCTGCCCTGTTACAGGTGGGTGAAGATGGGTCTGAGCATCCAGTGGGATATTTTTCTAGGAAAATGTCTCTGCATGAGTTAAACTACGCCATATATGACAAGGAGTTATTAGCAGTGGTGGAGGCGCTGATTTATTGGCGTCACCACTTACATGGCTCCTCCCAACCATTCTGGGTACACACAGACCACTGAGCCCTGTTGTACTACTGTGCTCCACATGTTCTAACACCACGTCAGACCCGTTGGCATGAGACCCTTGCCCTATTTACATTTTCCTATGAGTTCACCAAGGGCAAGGAGAATGGTTTGGCGGATGCTTTGAGCCGCAACCCTGCTTTGGCTCCCAATCCAAAGGAGGTAGAGATTCACAACACCCAGTTGATGATTCCACCGAGTATGATTCTGTCTCAACTTCCTAAGTCCAGGGTACATACGCCAGCGCTCATGCCTCTGGAAAATGCAGCAGAATATAGTATGTTTAGAAAGGTAGTTCTTTCTCAGCCGTTATCAGCTGAATATGCTGTTGTTCTCGCTAAGAGCGCCCTGAATCAGGAGGACTTATCCAGGGGTTATCACATGAAGGATGAGATGGTGTGGTTTCAGGGGCGCCTATGGGTTCCTGCTGGACCACTGCGCCTGGAGATCATCCAGGACCATCATGACGGAATCACTGTTGGTCATCCTGGGAAAGCAAAGACCTTGGAGTTGATACGACGCACTTACAATTGGAAGGGCTTGCCTGTTCAGGTAGGGCGGTACTGTAAAGAGTGCCTGATCTGCAATCAAATGAAACCCAATCAGCAACCTTTAGCAGGGTTGCTGGTACCAGTCCAAAAGGCTGAAGGGCCCTGGACTTCCCTATCAGTGGATTTCATTGTGGAGTTACCCGTTTCAGATGGGTATGATGCAATCATGGTGGTGGTGGACCGCTTTACAAAGTTCGCCCACTTTATTCCTTGCAGAACAACCATAACTGCTGCTGAAATGGCCAGGCTCTTCGTCGCCCATGTATTTGCGCTTCATGGGGTTCCTCAAGAAATCATTAGTGACTGGGGACCCCAGTTCACCTCCATCTTTTGGGAAGAGTTGTGTAAAACTCTTCAGATTCGCCCCTGCCGTTCAACTGCCTATCACCCCCAATCAGATGGGCAGACTGAGCGAGTGAACCAGTGCTTGGAACAATTTCTGCGTTGTTACACCACCGCAGACCATTCAGATTGGGTTCCTCACCTTCCCATGGCCCAGTTTAGCTACAACAACACTTTGCATTCATCAATCAGTTGTTCACCCTTTTTTGCTAACCATGGCTTTAACCCTGCTTTTAACATGGAGCCCAGCTGTGGTTCCAAAGTGGAAGCGGTGCTGGACTTTGCTAAGACTCTCAAGAAGGTCCATCAGGGGGTGTCCACAAGTTTGGAGGCGGCTATGCTGGTTTATAAGGAGAATGCCAATGGAAAGCGCCGAGTGGGTCCAGCATACAAGGAAGGGGATCTCGTGATGCTTGATGCTCGCAACATCCCTATCAAGCAGCCATGCAAAAAGCTGGGTCCAAAGAGGATTGGTCCTTACCGTGTAGTTAGAAAGGTGGGTCATGCCTCATACCAGTTGGATCTTCCCTCCGCATTTCAGATCTTCTCCATCTTTCATGAAAGCAAATTGACATTGTTTGAGGGCCCTCCACCTGTGACTCCTGAGGCTTATCTTGTGGATGGGGCGCCAGAATGGGAAGTGGAGGAAATAGTAGCCTCCCGCCAGGTTAAGCGACGCCTTGAGTACCTGGTATCCTGGAAGGGGTTTGACGCAGCAGAGAACAGTTGGGTGCCAGCATGGGATTGTGTACATGCCCAAGACCTGATCAAATCATTCCATAATCATTTCCCTGAGGCTGCAGGATCTCAGCCTAAGCCGGCCGTTGCTGCTATGAAGTTGCCACCAGCACATAAGAACTTCTCCTTAGCAAACGCCCCTGGAGGGGGTGGAGCCCAAGAAGGAGGAGAGGGTAATGTCATGGTTGGATGACTTAATAGTGGGAACTGATGCTAGAGATAAGGCTGGGCGACAGGAGGCCCAGAAGGTGAAACTTCAGGCTCTTCCTGACCTGAAACACACCTTAGATCAACGCTGGGTGCAAGCCAAGCATGCCCAGGTTGATACTAATGGGGTGCAAAACGCCCAGCCTCTTATCTCGGCCCAGGCACTGAAATGAACAATTTATGTTACAAATGAAGATGGTTCAATTCAGGTTAATTGGAGAGCAAGGGTTTGAATCCCGTTCAAGTTATGAAATTTTAAGTTCAGGTAAAATATGGCTTCAATCAATTACTCGAGTGAAGGCACTTTTGGTGTATTTTACTAAAACAGATGGAAGCATCTGTTTATTGGAGCATCAAGGCTTGGGCGCACTTCCGCAGAACCTGAATTTCCCTGGCCCACTTTAAATATGTTTTTGCGACCAACATTCCTCGTTGGTCAACTTTCTTAAATAAATTAACCCATTATTTTACGTTTTTTCCAAATGGTTCCTTGGGCGAACTTGGTGGTGGACCTCTTTGGGGAGGTCTCCAACTATGTGGGCCACTACCTTTTATCACCATTTACCCAAATCCCAGGTGCTTTCTTGGGCCGTTTAGGTCCCCTCCAGATTGAGGCACCCAAGTCTACTAACACCAAGTTACACTTGATTAGGGACTCCCCTCTGGGGTCCACTCAAGCTGGGATGTTTCTTACTTACCTGGTATTGTATGTTGCACTTTACACCCTTGCCTGGGGTACCTTTTGCACAGGCACCATTCGAGGTGCCTCATTTCTCATCCTCTTAATGGCTAGTTCCCCAGAAATGTTGGTTTGCATCCCACATCACCTTGATGGGAACAAGAGAGTTACAGACACTCTCTTGACAATAACATGACCCAGCCCATCTTATTGCATGCCTATATCCCATCCACACCAGACCATTTCTTTTGGGCTCATATTGACAATGGTTGAAAAATTTGCCCCCTCTGCCACAAGTTGGACCATACTAAAAAACATGTCAATACAATTTAACCCTGCAAACACTGCCAACTTCATCCATGAGGCCAAACCAATAGCGTTTGAGTGAGGATTTTGGCTTCCCTCACACCCAGGCTGTGCACTAGATTAATTAGCAGCAAAATCTAGCAACCCAAACCCACACCAGCTAAATTACACCCATGCCAACCAATTGGGAGGAGGATTAAACCCATATTCAATCAAAAAGTCTCCCGTCCCAAAACTTACCCAACCACGGCCATCTATCATTAAATCCATCCAAGTTAACCAAAATCACTGGGAATTATTGGATGAGGTGACCGAATTTAGTGAAATTGTCCCACCACCATCTAAACCATATTATTTAAATCCTTATCTGAATTCAGACTTTGATGCCACACTCCTGCCAAAACAACATGCCACCAAACCAAATGCTAACCCACTTAAAAAAGTGACTATCAGCTTGTTGAGGCCATGGTGGCCTCACCCAAAAATCACCCTCGCTGCAAAGCCATGGGAAATAAATCTTTCACTGAAATTTAAAAAGGGCTTCATATCACCATGTTCACCCAATTTCCCTGCTATTGCAAAATTATGAAATTACCCACCTCAATGAAGATGCCACCACGGCTGTCAAACATGTTACTGCACTGGAAGATTTTTCCTCATCCATATGAGCCACCAGAGCCAACATTGGAAAATTAGCCCATCTCCCTGACGCCTGCATCCAAGATGAACACCATGTTGCCAAACTCATGGAGGCTATATACCAGGCTCAAATGTCAGTCTCAACAATTATCTGCTTTTCCTCAACCCTCATCCTGCAGACGCACCAACCCCCTTGCTATCAGAATTAATTTACCTATTCAATGCTAAATCTGAAGATCCACCTAATCTTCCTACCCCTCCGCCATGGTAGGATAGGCAATTTGCCAATCACTTCCAGGTTTGGAGGATTTTATATTCCCATTTCTTCGCTGCCCCTATCCTCAAGTGCGTCATCTCCAGTTGTGTACTCTTAAATAAAATCTAAAGATTATATAATATATACAATGAATTTTAATTTTATATAGTAATACTGAGAGTTTAAGATACTATATAGAGATAGTGATGGTTTATAATAAAATTGGGAAAAAGAATTACTATAAAAATGCACTATTTTTAAGAAAAAAATCGGTGTATTATTTTTTAAGAAAATGACTAAAAAATTGAGAAAAAGTTTCTTTTTTAAAAAGGCTCTAAAAAGAATGAAATAATTCAGAAATTATGAATACTTAATAAAACCCTTTTTAAAGTTAGTGCCATCTTCCAACCTGACTTCTAGAATTTTGCTCACATAATTAAATTAAATCTTATATTGGATTAAATCCAAGTGTAAACTATAAGCAACTTAGAATATATAGTACTGAGTATATATATAAGAAATACATCTAAGTCAGTTTAAAATATGGCACCAAAATCATAAAGAGTTTTATTGAGTATTCATAATTTCTTGATTATTTCATAACTTTTAGTGTCTTTTTTAAAGAGTTCTTTTCCCAAGAATTTTTTTGTAATTAACTTGAATTGACTCACCCCTGTTCCATTTAGACATTCAAATTAATTACGCTCATCCAAAACCAAACCTCATGTCATCAATTACCTTTAACCATTAATTTCAGGTACTTTATGTTCTATATTAGGTGCTTTAAAAATGTTCAAGGAGTTTAAAAGAGCATAAGGTCTATTTACCCAAATTATATGATTGATGAATACTCTTTATTATAAAAAGAATACTTTAATTTTATGAGCATTGATGCTGTTGTGAAATAAACCATGGGCTCCACTAGTGTTCCAGGCCAACCAGTGTAAAGACTGGTAAACCCTTTGCTGTTTCACCTTCATTGGCGTACTAACCCCTACAAGTCCACTTTCAACCCACCAACCAACTACCAACAGTTTTGCTTTTAGCCCCAGGTTTCCTCAGCATATGCCCTTGCAAGTCCTGCCCCCTTCCTGGGCAGCTCAGGCACTTCCACGCTGCCCCACCCTCGTGACCCTTCACCAAACCATCTGGGAATGCCCTGGAAAGTCCATCCCCCTTCCCAGGTGGCTATGGCACTCCCTTGCTGCACCCCACAAGGTTTTCAGCCATTCAGCACATCCGCTGGTAGCCAGCTGGCCAGGTTCCCACTGGTTCCTCATAGAGAGGAGGCATGGGAGCTGGCAGCGCTGGCCACTCTAGGCATGATCACCTGCGCCTTTTGAGGATCACCTATCCTATCTACTTCTACTCACACAGGGTATTAGTACTATCAAGTAAAAAAAGTTTGATGCAAGAGAGATGTTTATCAGGAGGTAATGAACGACTTTTATACTACTTTCAGGGCAACTGCACCCAAGTACTCTTTGGTTAATCAAATACTGGAAAACCCATCAGCCTCTTGATTTCAAAACTTATCATATTGTAAACTCATTCATACTTCATAGTGATTCCCTCCAGATCCGCTCATCTGATCACAGAATATTAAAGTAGGTCAGTACATCTTCAGCATAAGTTGCAGGTCAATTATATATAAATTTGTAATTAAATAGGACTTTGAGCTTCCTCTTCATGAGTCGCCAGTGCTCTAAATTAGTCGGCAGAACCATTTTTGGACGATTCATAAGGAAACATTGGCTTTCCTCGGAAACTCCCACAACAATCTTCAGATGTCATTTTGGCAGTGAACGCAGCTTCCGCTGAGCCTAAAATTTAAATAATATATAGTAATAAATAGTATTGAACTAGGTGATTAGCCAGAAATTATGCTAAATAAAAAAAACCCTAATCCTGATACTATTGGAAGGATCCATCTGGTTAAAATCCTAACAGATGCCAAATATGATAATAGCTGACAAAATTCTACTCTTAGAAATATGGTCCTTTATAATGTTATCTGTGTAAAGGGCTACATTAAAATATATCTAGCTAATATTTTATCATCATATATATAGACTTAGTACAAATACTCTTTCAATATTTACATTTCAATTAAATGATCTTTAATATATTCAAATGTACAGCATAGAGAAAGGTGATATCAATAAAAAAAGTAACATATAAATAACAGTGTTTACTTTGTTATATACCATTAACAGACTTTTCTTTCTCGTTGCAATCACTTATGCAACCTATTCAATTCAAGACTGAATCTAGTTTGATAATCTCACAGAGGAGATTAGTCTGCGCCCATGTCAGGGAGCAGTTGGGCAAGCAAGGTAAGAGGAGCAGGTGGAAGGCCCGCGGCCTCCAACGTTTGAAAACGCCCCAGAGAATCCGGCAGAATTGACAAAAATACTTTAAACTGGCGGTCACTATTTCCCCAGAGATACTCGCATGGCAAGCACGATGCAACCAGTACATCAACACACCACACTCCCAGCCACTTTTGTTGGTGGAATTCGGAGTCTGCGTGTTTCTGGACATCAAAAAATGGCCTTATGGGAAAAATTTTGTGAAGATGTACACACAATTTTCCCAACCGCGGTGTACGTTGCACCTCACTCCATGTCACACGGTTGGCTGGACCTAGGTTTCAAAAGCAAAACGGCAGCAGATGAGGCTGCAGCGGTAATTGTAGTGGTCAACCTCCCTGAAGGGCAATGGGTCATCAAAACTAAACGCAACAGATGGATAAAATCAAACCAAATTTTCATCACGTTTGACTTTTTGCCTACTACGGTAAAATGTGACAATTTGGAACAACACCTGAAAGATGGTCTCACCATATATGGCAAAATACAATCTTTCAAAATGCAATGCTTCACGCTGATGCCACACCTGTGCACCAGCAAAGCCATCGCAGTTCTGACCCCAACTGAGGAGACCATGAAGGACCTAACCCAGATCCCGCACTCCACTTTTATTGATATTGCAGGGCATACCACCCACCCATTCCAGGTGACCGTGGACAGCGCGCCACCCATTTGCACCCACTGTGATGTATTTGGCCATAAGGCACATGCATGCCCCATCAAGGAGGGCGTCACATTCCAAGAGCACCCCTCAGCAGCCATGACCAGCGGGGAGGCACACTACAAACCAACCGCAAGCACCAAGGAGGCCTTCCCATGGGGAGCACAAGGCTGCTACCTACTGGTAAAGCCTATCTCCCCACAAGAGCAGAAGAAGGCCAAGCAGGCCCATAGGGCTGCGGCCAAGGAAGTGGCCAAAGCCACCACCGCTATCCCACACTTACAACGCCAGGAGGACATGGAGACCTTCGCGGTGGAAGCAACTCAGGAATCCATCAACCAATCAGATTGGGAAGCCCATGCTGAGTGGGCCACTCAACCCAAGGATCTGATGGGAGATTCGATCTCACCCAATCGTTGCACCCAAGCTCCAATTGAAACTGACTTGGGACCCATCCCAACTGAAAATTTTTTTTTGACCCACTCAACGGTGCACCAAACTCACCCGCACTACAAAAATTTGCCCGATGTCAGGAAAACAAAAAGCGAAGGCTAAAGCCAACGTGACTCTTTCTGCAAAAATCAAAAAAACTCCAATAGCGTTGCTGCTAACACCTGCGCTGCTGTGAAGGCCTGTGGGGATCTAGAAGAGGATGGTGGGCCCAGGTGCCCACCCCTCACACCTAAGGTGCGATGGGGGAAACCTTCACCATAGGGATGTTGAATATCGCCGGACTCAAGGCCTCCCCATCCTGGGCTAGGAAACTGAGTTTTTTACAACACAATTTACCCATGGATATCCTGGCCATCCAGGAGTCCTACTGTCCATAAGGTTCTGAGGAATCTTGGAAAATAATGCTCCTCCCATCCCTATCCTTTTGGTCAATGCACCGTGGAGTGCTAATTCAGAAAAATAAATTTTCAAATTTTTATCCTCAGTAACATTCCTAAATGGCCGAGTGCTTGTTGTCACATTCTCATGGGCTGACATAGCACATGCAATCATCAACATCTATGCCCCAAATGGTGCATGCGAGCGGCAGGAATTTTTCTCATTGGTCAAATCCCTCCTGCTACCCCCAGGCTCCTTCATAGTCAGCAACATGAACTGTTGGCTAAACACACCAATGGACCGGTGGCCTTCCTCACCCCATGCCCCCAGGGCCACGTAGAACTAGGTGTTCTAAAGGCCACCCTCAGGTTAATGGATGCACTGCCGCGGCATGCCCCGCTGCTCAAAAACATGACACGGCCCCACGTCCACAATGGCCAATTAAGGTCCATGACCTGCATCGACATTATTCTAACACTGGCAAAATTCCAACCCCAAATCTCCCACTTCAAGACAACAAAATTGGAATTCTCCGACTATTATCTGGTCTCGCTAACCTACCAACTACCTGTCATGGCTGCTAAGGCCCCACATTGGTACAAAATACGCCCCCAAAGGTTGGGTCGCCAGGATCCATGTGGGTAGAAGAGGCAACTATGGCGAAAAAGTTTGTTAGACCCTTTTGCGCGTACCCCATTTCCACATGGGCAACTTTCAAAGATGACGCCATCTGCCACTCTCGCCATCTCTCCTCCAGATGCTCACGAGCCACATCAGCAGTTATCTCACGCGCTCTGGCAGAATTGGCACACTTGGAGTCCAACATCCCAGTTACAGGATACAGCTCTGCATGGGGATGGAAGTGGGCGGAGGCAGCTGCCCACCTCAATACACTCAAAAGACAACACAAAAATTGGGTTTGTGTTCAGTACAGGGCCACACGCATCACAAAAGGCAACAAATGCACCGCACATTTCTTTAAAAAATTTCACACCACGCCAGAGAATAACCTGCACACAGGTGCAAAGATCGGATTATTTCATTGTGAATACACCGGCTGAAGTGGCAATTGAAATGCAACAGTATTACTCTGAGTTGTACCGATCCAACCCAATTCAGCTGGCTGAAGTGGCGGAATTTCTCAACCGAGTCCACATCCACTCCATTTTCTGATACCTGGAAATAATGAATTTGATTACTCCAAACGAATTATGGACAGCCATTTGTGTGCACCAAACTGAAAATGCCCAGGCCCAGATGGCATCCCATATGAATTCTACAAAAAAGATTTTCAAATATATATTCCCATTGCTGCTCGCCTCACTTAACCAAAGCCTGATGGAAACGTGCCTCCTACCAGGAGGACATGAGGCCTTCACTGTCACACTCTTCAAGAAAGGGGATAAGCTAGACTTAGCCAACTGGCGCCCCATTTCTCTAACAAACACAGACACCAAAATTTTGACAAAAATCATGGCTAACCGTTTAGGAACTGTAGCATCTGCCACCATCTCCCCAGAACAATTCAGTTTCATCCCCAGAAGGTTGATTTGGGACAACGTGCACTCTGTGGCTAATGTATGTCAGTCCGCAGCCTCTGGGGCACTTGTATTCTTGGACCAACAAAAGGCCTATGATAGAGTAAACTGGGAATACCTAAGGGCCTGCCACCATCAATTCCGCCTACCCCCTCGCTTCATCAACTGGGTAATGCTGCTCACAGAATCGGCAACAATGGCAGTGCGTGGCCCTGGCTTCCTAACGGAAGTAGTCCGCCCTCAAAGGGGCTTGAGACTAGGGGACCCCCTCAGCCCACTCTTATAAAACTTCAGCCTTGACCCAGTACTGCGAAATGTGAATGCCCAACTCACTGGGGTCCAAGTGCCAGGCCAAGCCCCAGTCAAGATAATGGCATTCGCGGATGATTGTGTGGTGGGGGTGTCTAATAATCAAGATGCACGCGCGCTTGAAGCTCTTATCCAGGAGTATTCCCAGGTAAGCAACGCGGCACTGAACGCTTCCAAACTGAAATCATCCTCCTTGGTCAGTTTCAGAACTGCTGGACCCCAGCAATTAGTTCCCAACCCAACTCATCTGCTCGCCCTCCCCTGCTCACCCCACACCACCCCACACCACCCCACTGGTGCTCCCCTTCGTGCCACGTCCTACCATAGGACCAGTATGCCATCTGGGCGTGTGGATAGAGGCAGTTGGATACGCGTCAGCAGTAATGGAGTGCCATATTCTGGATAACGTGATGAAGCGAATCGCCTCTCTCAGAGCCCACCTTACTTCCCTTACTGGCAGGATTGTTTTAGCCAACTCCATGCTCCTCTCCAAAGTCTGGTTTGGAGCCCATGCCATCCCCTAAACCAAGCTTCTACAAATCCTTGTACGCCTTGCTGCAAGGATGGCTTTGGTCAGGCCGCCTTCTACCAGTGCGGTTAGAGGTCATGTTTGGCCCTCAAGATCATGGTGGCATGGGCCTGCTTGACTTCAAAGCCCATGCCACCAAGATTTTGGGTACCTGGATTGCGGCCGTCACCACCCCTACACTCCCCTCCCAACACTGGTCCCGCGCAGCCCGCTCCAACTTCTCCCGCGCCTTGTGCCTCAACAATCCATCGAACCCCCACTCCCTGATGAAATACCTCGCTTCACATACATCGGCCACAGGTCCTCACGGGACTAAAACTCACTACAAATGAATCCTCTTCTCCATGCGGAGCGCTGATTGGAGAATTTGTATTAGTGGACATACAACCCAAAGAGGCCGCCCCTCTCCTCAGTTCACACAAGAGGTACAGGGGCTACCCATCCATGATGGCGTGATCTCATTCGACCCCATTTCCTATCCAGGGTGGACTACCTGGACATGATGGACATCCCTTACTCCATTGAGACCCAAAAAAATATCTGGAAATATGTACATCATCCTCTGTTGCAACCACAATTCCGCTCCCATGTGTGGCGCTTCCTGAGGCGGGTGTATCATACAGATGAGCGCTCTAATGCTTTACACTCATCCTGTGTCGTGTGTGGCCAGTATGGAACGCTGTTTCACCGCCTGGAGAAGTGCCCTACCTCTAAAGTGATATGGCGCGAAGTTCAACGTCTTCTGGGCCAGGATCAAACGCATCCCTTCAGTCTGCCAAGAGATATGTTCGCTCTATCAATGGCCTCCCCCTTCTGCCCTCCCTTTGTGCTTTGGTGGTTGCAATCGCCATGTGGACCATCCACATGATTGTCTTAGATGCCATCGCAGGCTCCACCCCACCCCTCCCAGAAGCGGTCCACAGATTCCAGTCCCATTTGGTGGACCACTTTCAAGCGTGGATGTTTGGATACCTCCCCACTGCATCGCTGACAGCTGGTCTCTTCCTGGTTCCAGTCTGGTTCATCAAATCAGACCCCTTCCTCCACACGTGCTCAATTGTGGCTATGGCCCCTTCACACGTTTCCTCCCCTCCCCATAAGTGGCGTTCCCGCTGGCAACAAGAGATAGCATCGCTTCTCTGGGGTGCCTCCCCTGGTACTAAGTTTTATCTCTTCTGAGTCATATTCGGAAGTGTCCGTCCCATGGTCAGCCTTCCCCGCAATAAATTTAAAATTTAAATTATTTACCATTAACAATGATCAGTTAATCTCAAAATAACGGTAATTAAGATAACTATAGTTTTTGGCTAACACTGGGAAAAGTATTATCTATTTAACTGAGTTAAGCTGACCAGGGGACAGACATTAACAAACTAAAAACTTAAACAAAAAACAAAGTAAAAAATTGATTCAGACAAAATGCCCAGATGAGCAATTGAATGAATCACACCAAACAAAACAACCAACCAGGTGGGCAGCAGAAACTGTTTATCCCTCCATGGCGGAAGGGGAGGGGTATCATGGGGCTCATCTTTGGCAGCAGCTATCTCTTCCCAGAGTAGAGTGCATGTCAAGGCGGATAGCAAGGGCGCCAGAACATCGGTGGTATGTGGTTTGTATCACTGAGTATTGGTACTTTATAAGTAATTGCCAACCATAAAAATGGCAGTAATATATTTGGCTAAGCTTTTTTGGCATCAATACGGGCGTCTGGTAGTTTAACAAGCGTTGCAATTTTGGTTTGTGTAATCTTAGCCTTCATATTCTGTGCTACAATTACCATGCTATAAATAGCATTAGTGATAACTTTGTGTAGTTGTTTTACATTAATCCTACTTTTTGGAGTAAAAGTGGAAAAGAATTTTAAGTATTACCCTTTACACATGAGGTTGGGATATCAGATGAAAGCATCTATTGAATGTTAATTTAAAAAACATATAAAATTTGTGCCTGGAAAAGATATCTAAAAATAAAACCAGCTTATAAGAAAAACAATATGTGTCATTTTACTCAATGCTTTATGTGGTAATTAATTACAAGTTGAAAAAGAAATACCTATTATTGTACAAATTTAAATTAACTTCTATACAGAAGATCAGTTTACTAAACAAGGTGAACCTATGAGATATAATCATATTGTATAAAACTATAATACTACTAAAACTATCATAGTAACCTTAATTGACAGGTAGCAGAATTTCCATGTTCTAATAAAAAAAGTCACCTTTGCCATATACTGTTTTATAATATTATAGATAATAAAAGGAGACAAATTTATTAAACCAAATAGCTAAATTTAAATTTATTTAAGGTATGTAACCAGGGAACGGACATTACTAATACTCAATGAATAAAAGAACCAAACAAATGAAAAAATGGAACAATAAAAAATTAAAGCATAAACCTCCAACCAGTTGGGGAGCAGAATAGCGCTATTTACCATGACAGAGGGTAAGGGGGTTGGGAAGCTCTTCTACAGACATATTCTTCAAGACAGAATCATTATAGTTGTAGAAACGGACAAAAGCAAAAGAGCCAGGGCATTGGGGCATCAGCATGGTGTGGGTGGATAACACTGAAAAATGTGTTCTTTCCTCAAGATCAGCTTGAGGGCAGATTTGACAATGTCCGCTAGATGATGTTCATCTTGAATGTGGGCATCTGGGAGTTAGCAAAATTGGTTATATTTTGAAAGGTAATTTTAGCTGATGGCTCAAAATCTGTTAGTTTTTCCACATGTGTGACAGCGGCTTCAGCATCTTTAAACAATTTTGTTATTTTGCTTTGTGCTGCTTTGGGGAGATCAGTGGGGAAGCCAAGTGTTTTCAGCCCTTGATGTTATTAAGAAACTGATTGGGCCACTGCTTTGACTAGGTTTGGACAATGGGACGAGGCAACCACTGCTAAGATGAGCTGGTGATCACTTTGGTAGTGAATGGCATTGGGTTTAGGAGTGAATCATTTTGAGGATGGTGTTTTGTCAAAAGCAGAATTGTAAAATTTGGCCCATTTGTAATCAACCTAGCTGAGAGGTTCACCAGATTCATAATTTGTGATAACTTTATCTGATTTGTCAACCTCAGCCAATAGTTTCCATGGATTTTGGTTCACGAGAATAGTGGAAGAAGAATTTGGGTGAAAAGTAGTTGAATGGGCTGCTTGGGTGCAAATGGTGGTCCAATCCTGACTCTAATTGGTGGGGGGTGAAATTGTGTGAGTTAATGTGGGTGGTTGATTTGATGGGAGCCAATTCTCCACTCTGGCCTATCAAACAAGAATGTTGAGTGGGAGAGGGCAACAAAACTCCCCATTAAAATTCTGATGAATAGGGCTCAGAAGAGGCACCAGAGGAAGTGGCTCAGGGGCAGGATTTTTTGGAATGTTCAAACCCAAAACAGAGGGGACAAATTTGGTGACCATTATCTAATGGGCCCAAAAAAAGTGCTCAGGTGCCACTGCAATACGAGCATGGGGTTTTGTTGGGCTATTTCAGGGTGGTGTGAAATTATGGTGGCAGCGGCATGAGGGGCAGCAAGCCGCTCTGAACCAGAGGGAACAGTGAAGAAAAATGTTGGGCTGAGTCCCATAAGCCAAAATGCCCGCTATTAATTGTTCATATAAAACTCAGGGTTGGAGGTGGGAAGGGAGGAATGCAAAGGACACCATCATAATGGTGTCTTAATGAAGGCGAGTTCAGGTTGTAGGCATGAGAATGTTTTTGTTAATAAGTGGAGTAGAAGCCGCTGCTGCACATCCTCCTCCATCTGGAAGCTAAAGTCAAAATAGCCTTTAAACGGGTAAAAATAAATAAAGCCAGCCAGTGCAAATAAAGCGGTCAAAAGTTCAATAATCACCTAGTTGGCATATGGTAATAAATGACCATAATCAACTTGTAGGTGAAATCAAATTGTGGAATGAGGGAGGGCGAGAGAATGGAGGTGTGAAGGGTGGATGCGCATAAGGTGGAGCAGTAGTCATATGAAGAGAAAAATTGTCTGGTAGAAGTTGGTGGGCTATTTAAACCCATGCAAACGCATTTGCCCTCAGGGAATAATGCTAGGCGGTGGAGCTCCTTTGCCACACACTGGAGCAGCAGGCAGCAGATCTGAGGACGTCAACAGTAAAAACGGACATGGCCAGACAGCAGTGGTAAAATTAAATTTTATAAAATTTGCTTGAAAGTGAGATTGAGTGGAAAGAAAAGATTATCATATAAAATAGAGTACCTGAATATTTGTTTCTTGAAAGGGATAGATAACGTTTACAAATTATTTTTAAAGTAAAGCCTCATCCTTAAAGAATATATAATTTTTCCATATTGATCCTTGACTTAATCTACATACTATAGCTTATGATTAACTTTAAATCTATTTACTATTAAATTATCTAGTAAGAATTTTCAACCTCAAACTCTTTAAGCCAAATAATAAACAAGTGTTTCTTAATCCCTATTTTTGGAATAATAAGTTGCTATAATTGAAAGGTTTTAATTTTGTTTATGTTACTTTAATGTGAGTTTTCTTTCTGCTCAACATCACTTTAAAGCAATTTTGAAAAAGTCAACCTTCCACCAACGCCTCACCACATCAATTTCCCAAGCTATGTACTCAAATTCATCACCTGCTGACCCAGTGTAGGGCAGTGGTGCTCCACCAGCTAGCATTTACCACCCAGCAGGCAAACATGTGCAGACTGGCTCATCCAGACTGCTAAATACGTCTGGATGCTATGTCCCTCCAAGGGACTTAGTACTCCACCTTGCACGAGTCTACCCAAACGCCCCCATCCCTTATCCCTACTTTAATCCACTATCCACTTTTGGCTCCATATCAAGTATGGACATCTCTTCCCATATGCTCACAAAGCAATAATTGATCTGATAACTTCCACCTGCCTAAAACACTTTATGAGGAGTTGATGTCAGGGCTGACAACTTATGGTAAAAATTCCATCCTCCAATTCATTGAAGTAGTGGTGCTGAGCGCCATGCAGCACATTAGGAAATGGCCACCATTACCCCCACCAACCAAAAATGGCCCAGCACAGCCCAGCCGGGTGCCTACATCCCATCTGAACCTGACTATATATTTTGGGCTCACATTGACAATGGCCACACCATTTGCCCTCTATTTTATGAATTGGATCATATCAAAAAGGCATGTTGATAAAATCCAAATGCTGCAAAATCTGCCAACCCCACCTAGGAGGCCACACCAACAGCGTTTGAGTTGTATTTTGGCTTCCCCCACCTCCAGGTTGTGCTCTCAATGAACCAGCAGCAAAATCTAGCAGCCCAAATCCAATCTGGCCAATTTCCGCTCATACCAACCAATCAGGAGCAGGTTTGGACCCAAATCCAATCCAAAAAATTTCCCTCCCCAAATCCTAAACCACAGCCACCTATACCTGAATCAATCTAAGTCAACAAAAATCCCTGGGACTTATTGGATATAGTGACTGAATCTGGTGAAATTGTCTCACCTCCAGCTAAACCAATTAATTAGAACCTTTTATGAATTCAGACTTTGATGCCCCACTCTCGCCCAAACAGTATGTCCTCAAACTCAATGCTATCCCATACCAAAGTGACCACCAGCTTGCCAAGACTGCAGTGGCCTCACTCAAAAATTGACATCTTTGAAAAGCCATGGAAAAATATGTTGCTGAATTAAACAAAGGGTTCACACCACCCAGTTTCACCACAATTTCCCTGTGGTTGCAAAAGAGAAAATCGAACGCCTAGATGAAACTGCCACCAATGCTTTCAAACTATCACTAAACTGGCAGAATTTTCCCCATCCACGCATTTAACCTGAGCCAACATCGCAAAATTTGCCCACCTTCCTGATGCCTGAATCCAAGCTGAACACCATATGCTGAACTAATGGAGGCTATGATTCAAGCCAAATTCTCAGGTTCATTGAATATCCGCTCCACCTCAACCCTCATCCCACAGATGCCTAACCCCTTTGCTATCAGGATTGGTATGTCTCTTCATTGCTGAAAGTTAAAATTGACAATTTTCCTGATCCCTCCTCCCCTCTGCCATGGTGGTATAAGCGACTCACTGCTATGCACCTGATAGGTTTTTTTCTCATTTCTTTTGCATTTCCCTGATTGTTTAGGGCAGTTGGTTCATGTTTTTTGGTTTATTTCGTTTTGGAGTTTCTGTTTCAGTATTGTCCGTCCCCTGGTTGGCTTGCCTTAGTTAAATAAAAATAAAAATATGTTACTTTGATATATATATATATATTAATTTATGTAAGATAAACTGGGGATGGACATAATTTTGGCCTTAAAGAGCATATTAAAATAATTAAAAATTAACAACCAAACAAAATTACTCATGAGTGTTCCAAAACAAACCAATCTAAAATGCACTAACTTGGTGTAAAAATAGCTAAATGCCAATAAACCATGTTAGAGGGGAGGGGTTTGAGAGGTGTTGTGGTACCTAAGCCTATGCCACATTTGGCTCTGACTAAGGAAGTAGCAAAGGCGTGTGGAAATCTGCGGAGTGGGGTAAAAAATGGTAAGGGAGGGTTACTTGCCAAAATTTTGGCTGTGCTAAGGGCCTCAAAATAGTTAGCAAGATAGTGCTCAGTATTAATGTGGATATCAGGAAGAAAAGCCTTTCATGAAGGTTCCATTTTTTTCAGTAAATGATAACCAAATCTTATTTAATTGGGTACTTTAAAATGCCTGAGTTAGACAAGTCAGGTTGGAATATAATTAATTTGTAGATCTAACTTCCTTTGGGATAGCACTTGGTAGCAGAATGACTTCTGAGAGGTTATGGCTAGGAACTTTCAATTCAGTAGCGTCTGTGTGTATAGCATCTAAACTTATTCATGACCACTAGTGATATTGTAAGGACTATGAAAAATAAAATTTTTATGCTTATATAAAATGTTTTTTTGAATAATATTTATTATATAAAAATTATACTAAATTAATTACCAGAGGAGAATTAGAGATGTGATGAGTAATAAAAAAAGCCACATTTGAAGGTGGAAGGAGATTTAGAAATGCAGGAGGTAATTCACAGTCCAGGTTCATAGTTGGAGTATATTAGGAGTTACTAAAGGCTGGACTGAAAGCAATAATAGTAACATAGTTAAATGTTCCCATTAATCAGCAAGCCAAACTTGGATTAATTAACTTTGGAGGCTGAATCACCGTTCAGGGGATCTACTCTGCGCAGATTAGGCAACAGACAACCTTACTAAAATCACAATCGCTCACTCAGCAAATCATTCTCTGATTCTACCCCCTGATGCTTAGATAGCTTAAATTCACTGTCTGTGCCCTTGGCGAACTTCTTGACACTCTCAGACATTTTCAACATACGTTGGCCTTTGTGACTCAACAGGAACCTTTACAACCTTTTCCTTTGCGTTATTGGCACCAAGGTATCCTCAACAGAGAGAGACTTCTTCCAAACAGGTCAATCCCAGACTTGTTTCTGGTGATTACTACAATTTATACATCTAGATTGCGTACATAAAGATAAACTTAAGATTCTGTATAAAGGTTTCTTTGTTAAAAATGAGATATTTTATACTTTAAGGGAAATCTTAGATATAAAATAAATGAAATAAAAAATAATTGTGGATTTATAGGTCAATTTTGAGGGTTTTTTCAAGATCCTCTAGAGAAATGGCATCTGATTGCTGTTTTGTTCTCTTCACTCATCTGACCTAATTCTTGTATGCGTGAGCCTCATCTTGTGGTAATTACTCTGAACTTGGATGCTCAGGGGCCTTTGTGATAGGTTACATTTCTGGAATTTGGTCATTGTACTCACTTTGTATATGGTAGCTAAATTTAGTAATATACGTCTCAGCTTCAGATTCAAGTGACGGCGCTCCTGCAATGTATATTGCATCATAGCTTTAAGTCACTCTCAAAATTAATTGACTGCTATATTTGGCAATATTCACTTTTGAGCATCGGATGGCCATGGTTGGGGAATGGTTCACTCATCATAGCACTACCAGCAGATTGAAAATTATTTTGTACACCCAAGTGTATAAAAAGGTGGTCAGTTTTATAGAAAATTTTGGCAATGTCATCATCTTCATTTAAAATTTTCCAATTAAGCAGGGCGAGAAATAATTTTGCATTACATCATTATTTGTAAGCTGAAAATTTCTTGACTCATCTGTGCATACAAAAGGGCCTTATTCGCCCCCATCTGCAATAAGCTGGTTGACAGTACCACCACTGATTTGGTGGCTAATTGCACACATTCCACTGGATGTGGAATGACCAGATGTAACAGTTGTGGTTTAATTGTAACGCTTTCCCTTACAAGATGAGACCTGGGTATGCTTAAAGGTGCCGGGCGTGCACTTTATTAGAAACAATTTTAGTTTTGTCATTATGGATAGAGTCTTCCGCTCTTCTCTTTGTCAATATAATGCAGGCCCAGTACAAATAGTATTTATTTTCTCTGGTTGTGTTCCTTTCAAGTGGTAAAATAAAATCTTGTCTCCAATGCTGAATTCAGGTAACTTAGTTTTCCTCTGGATCTCTCTTTGAATTGAAAGGAGGCTGGCTTCAATGTTGCTTGAAGCTTATAACTGTATTCAGATCAAGTATTTGGCCAACTCCTGCTGGAAACTTCCAGGTGGTAGGTTTCTTTTATCAACTCTTATGATCAGTTCCAGAAGGGTATTAAGCTCAGCTTCTAATCAATACATGGCTTTAAGGGGAACATCCCTATCACGCGGTGAAGGCTTAAGTGGTAAGTCAGCAGCACTGATGGGAGTAACTGGTCCCAGTCAGCTTGTAATTTCGAAACATCTTCTTTATAAATTCCTTTAAGGTTCCCGTTTAATATTTAAATGATTCCGTTGGAGGAAGGATTGTAAGGGGTGGTGAACTGCTAGTTCACCCCTACAAGATCCATAAACTTCTTCACCACGTCAAATTTAAAGTTTTGCCATTGTATGACTAGAGAGTTTGAGGGAATCCATGTCTTATAATCACCTGGGTGTACAAGGAATGGGCAGTCAAGTTTGCTGTATAAATTTAGACTACAGACGATATGACCCACTTAGTGAAGTGGTCAATTGCCACCAGATGAATTTGGTGTTACTGAATGCTGTTGGCAAAGGTCCCACCACGTCAATAGCACTATTGCTGAATGGTGAAGTGGGGGAATGGGCTTAAACTTGAATCGTTTATCCAGCGGGCAAAAACTGGTTCAAGGTACACACAACTCCGATGATTGGTGTTTTTGTCATACATGCATTCCCAGTAAAATCTTCTTGAGGTATGCTAACGGTTTCTAAAACTAAACATGGCCCACATGTTTGTGAGCCTCCATCACTATTTCCATGTGATCATGGGATGGATGTATGAAAACCATTTGTCTTGAACTTTCTTTTGCAGTTTCCTATTGACACACTGGGCGTCTTTAAACACATCTGACAAGATGCTCTTATTCTCTTCTATATCATCCTGCCAGACCTCATCAGGCAGATCAACTAGGTCACACAGGCGATCACTCTCTGGCGCTTGCAGGTGGAATATTGGTAGTCTTGAAAAACCATCCGCGTTGAGATGTTTATCTCTAGCTCAATGTGTGATTTTATAATCATACCCTTGGAGTAAAACAGCCCATTGGGCAAAGTTTCCGTCAGAATTCTTCATGTTTCTTAGCCAGCGGAGTGACGCATGATCTGTGACTACTTTCAAATACACATCATTTTGATAAGGGTTAAAGTGCTTGACCAAGTTAATTATTACAAACCATTCACATTCAGTAACTGTATAACTCTTTTCTATCTTGTTGGTAACCTTTCAGTATTTCATGGTCTTGTGATCTACCTCATCTTCATCCTGTTATGCTAAGGTTTCACTAAGACTAAGATCACTGGCGCATTGTACAACAAGAAGGTATTAAAGTCTTGGTATGCTGATATTGATTCTACCAAAAGCGCCTTCAACTCCACAAATAATTGTTCCTGCTCCAGGCCCCATGAAACTTCATTTTTATAGTCAGGAGGTAGGTAAATGCGCCGCCAAGCCCGTGAAATGGGGGAAACTACCTGTAGTACCCTACCATTCCTAAGAGCACTTGAACGTCCATTAAACTCTTAGGTGGCTCCAATGCCACAATTGCATACACTTTTTAGTCCTGAGGTTTAATTCTAGCTAGCTAATTTTGTTCCCCAAGAGCTCCATTTGTCGCTTAAAAAGCATAATTGCTTCTTTCTAGTTTCAAGTTGGATGCGTGAAGCCACTTAAAGACCTCTTAGAGGTGCTGCAAATGTTCTTTAAAAATGTGCCTGAACACTGTGATGACATTAAAGTATATCAACACATTTAAAATAATAAGATTGCTGAAGATGCAATCCATTGCATGTTGGAACGTTTCAGGGAAGTTACAGAGCCCCTGAAGTATCTGCGCGGGTTCAAACAACCCTTAATTTCTAAATAAGGCGCATTTCTCCTGTTCCTCAGGCGTGAGCTCTAGTTTTCCAGTAGCTAATGGTTAAGTCCATGGCCAAAAGTATTTTTAGCTGCCCAGGCGCTTCAAAGCATCATCAATGAATGGCTACAAGCAAATCCTTCTTGCTAATCTCGTTTAAGTTGCGATAGTCCATGACAACCCTATTGCCCATTCTTTTGCGCACCAGCAATAAGGGAGATGCCCATGGGATCTTTGATGGGTGGATTAGACCATCTTCAGCTAACTTGTTGAGCTCTTGCATGATGACCGCGCCCTATGCCTTTGAACAGCGGCAAGCTTAGACTTAAAGGGATAGCTGAACTATATCCATCTTAACATCCCCTTTGCACAGGCCATTGTTGTTGGGGCCTCTGCATAAGATGTATTAAATTCGTCCAAAAGTTTATCCAGCTCTTTATACTGTTTAGTGGTCACATCCCCAACATGAGCTCGTTAAAACCTCCTACTGCATGGATGGATTCTATATCTTGGCAACTGGTCAGACGTGCCAGTGCTACAACCTGTCCCTTTTATGCTTGATTTGGTTGGGTAGTAATGTTCCCCAAAACAATGTTTAGCTCTCCAGAGTAAGTGGTATAATTAATCCTGGTAACCCTCTGGACTCTTGCTCTCAGATTTTATCTCAACTGTACACTTCCTTTATTATGTCAGGATAAATATTAACATTGATTGACAAGGTAATTCTTTTTAGGTCTCCTGGTCAAATTTCCATGGTTTCACTAGCTATTAAGGGAGTCCTTCTTCAGCGCTCAGGGTAGGTGGTAGTTGTTTTAAACCCTTCTCCATAAAGATGTAAGGAATTGGATAGATCATTTGGTCTGTTCTGACCAAGCAAGTATGCTGTCTTTGAGGTTTAACGTCCAGATCTTTGAACACCAGGAAGAGTTGGTTGCTTAATATTCTAACCATGCTATTGGTGAAGTCGATTTTTGCCCCAAACTCAAGAAGGAATGTATCCCTATTAGGATATCATAGTGCTCATTGTCTGACACTACTACAAGTGCCCTCAGGGCCAGGCGTCCAAATAGTAAAGCAAAGCAGAATAAGCTCTCAAACACGATTAATATCAGTTCCTGCAGTACAGTATTTCACATTGTAGTCAATACCAGGCATAAATCTGAGTTTCTTCATATGTTTGGAGGGAATAAAGTTTACTATAGCTACAATGTCCAGTAATTCCAGTATACTCACCTTCTGGATGATAACTACTATCTTTGTTATGCACTTGTTAAAGGAGTTTCTATCTTCTAGGACGTTAGTGATAGAGTACTTAATTTTCTAAAGTAACAGTTCTTTTATTGCCTTTTGAGTGTATTCGCCATCTGGTGCCACATTTTTGAAGTTAGACGCGGGCAACTGCCATCCTTCTTTAACGGAATCAATAACTAAGGTAGGATTATTTTGCTTGGGCCAAATAGGTATCATTTGATAAAGATTTTTCAGCATTATTAACTCTCAATATAGACAGTATAGCCACGTTCTAGGTGCCCCTAACACATGGTAATCCTCACTAGAAAAATCTTTATCTTCATGGTCTTCTTGACCCTCAGTGTGGAGATGCAACCAATTTAAGGTATTAGGGGTTTTCTCTTTAGGGGTTTGCTCCTTGTTTTCAGCTGTAGCTAATGGACAGGATTGAGCAAAGTGCTCAGGTTGGTGACACTTAAAGCACTTAAATTTGTTACCATGGCAATCATTCAGGAGGTCTGTTTCTCTTCTCTGTGGAATTTTTAACTTTACTATTGGCAAAATAAACGGCTTTATTGAATCTTCAAGGGGTAATGTTGAGAATGCTCTTATAATTAGAACTGTGCATCTCTTGTACATCAAATAGCGCCTCCTTAAGCGCTTTGAGGGACGCTGAGCTCTTGATTGCTAAAGTCATGTGCACTTCAGATTAGGCTGAATTTCCAGGTGATCTTAATAAAATGGTTCTGGCAGTAGGAAGATCGAATGTTCCAGTTGTCTATATCTTCTGGGCCTTAAGGTAAAAATGAAAAGTATAATTTGCAACTGACTCTTTTTGTCCATCTTCATCAACAGGAACACTTTTTTCATATTCTAAGCATCCTGTTCACTACTGAACACAGAAACTAAGACGTTCTTGACTTCAGTTTTAGACAATCCAGGTCTTAATCTCACGCTGAGGATCTCTTGAGTCTCACAGCTCATGCACCCTTGTACATGACAAACCTTCTGTTGATTGCTAGCACCATCCATGCTATTTTCATATAACTTGAGAAAACTAGTTATCATCCCCTCTCCAGGTGTGTACATAATCTTAAAATATGGTTCAAAGTTAGGATTCTATTCAACAGGAACATCATGAATCGTTGTCAGCTGTGTACAAGATCTTTTCAGCAATGTAATTTTCTTTGAGCAGTTGAACAGGTGCCTCCATTCAAGTTATAGGTTGAGTATAAAAAAGGCTATGGTATACTTTACATTAGTGCCTTCAGATCTTCTATAATTTTATCCATTGCAAACAGCATGTTGTCATGAAGCTCCAAGCTCTCAAATACTCATTCAGGCGGTGATGGTTTTACCATTATCTTCTTGAGAAATACAAGTCTCTCCTCAATGTACTTAAAAGTAAGTTCCAGTTTTATAATTAGTAAGGATCCTCTCACTAAGGGTAGTGAGGTAATTATAGCTTTTTTATTAGTCTCCTTGACACGCTCAAGATCAATACGCAAATTATGCACTTCATTTTCCAGGGTATGGTGTCTATTACGGATGGTATCCTCCTCCCTCACCAGGAGGCTAGAGAATACTCTCCACCCTTTCCGTGATACAATTCTATATCCGCATCATCATCAATTTTCTCATAAAAACTATCATGATTATCGCTAGGGCCTGATGGCGCCACCCCTGTAGTGAGCTTCAAAGTCAGCATTCCAACATTGGCTCACTTAACTTTAGAGGCTGCCTTACTGTTCAGGGGGTCTACTCCGCGCAGATTAGGCACCAGAAAGACTTCACTAACATCATAACCGCTTTCACTAAGTAAATCCTTCTCTGATGCTACTCCTTGATGCATAGATAGCTTAACTATACTGTCTGAGTTCTTGACAAACTTTCTGACACACTCAGACATTTTTCAACATATGTCGCCTTTGTGACTCAAAAGGAACCTTTATAACCTCCTCCTTGGCGTTATTGGCACCAAGGTATCCTCGACAGAAAGTGACTTCTTACAAACAGGTCAATCCCAGACTAGTTACTGGTAATTACTACACTTTATACAACAAAAGTTCAAACTAAAATATAAACTCAAGATTCTGTAGAAAGAGGTTTATAATAAATTAAGTATCTTATAATATATGGGGAAAATTTAGATATGAAATAAATGGGTAATTAAAAAAATTTTGGAATTTTTAAAGACAATATTTAGAATTATTTAAGAATTGTCTAGTCAGATGGCGTCTGACTAATGTTTTAGTATCTTTACTAATTTAACACAAAATCTTACATGTGTGAGCTTTTTAACGCGGTGGTTACCCCTGAACCTGGATGTTCAGGTCTTTTGTGCTAGGACACTATTCTGGTTTTTGGATTATTGTACCTGTTTTGTATATAGTCAAATTACTATATTTAGTATTATACATTTTGACTTCAGGCTAGAGTGATGGCACTCCTGCTATGCTTCTTGCATCATGGCTTCAAGTCACTCTTAAAATTAGATGGTTTTTAGATTTAGCTTATTCACATTTGAGCCTCAGATGGCCATGGCGGTGGTGTTTGATTCACTCATCATAGTGTCACTGGAAGAGTGAAAATTATTTTGTATCACCAAGGATATAAAGGGTGTTATTTTCATAGGAAATTATGGTGGTGTCATCTCTTCATTTAAAAATTTTTCCAATTTAACAGTGTAAAAATTATTACGCATTACGTCATTGTTTGTAAGCTGAATAGTTCTTGACTCATCATGTCTATAGAAGGATCTCGTTTGCTTCTATCCACGGTGAGCTAGTTGCCAGTACTGCACCAGCTTAGTGGTTAATTGCACCCATTCCACTGGTCAAGGAGTGACCAAATTCCACAGTTGCAGTCTCATCCATGACACCATTATCTGCCATTAGTGATTCAACAGATAAATGGAAGAATAGGTGGCATAAGGTTGTAAATGGGGTGAATAGGAAAATAAATGTTTTATGCAAACGGTCTTCATATCATGATGATATAATGTATGTTTGTATATTCTTCCCATCTTACAGTCATTGGAGCAAATGATGCTATTTGTCCATAATTTGTTGGTTTTAACTTTTCATTACTATTGGGAAATTTATCAGTGCATATAAATTGAGTATTATTAATGATTTTGGGCCTTTAGACTGATAAAACATCAATCAAGAAATAACAAATTTTTCCAGGCATCAGGCTGTGAATCATAGATCAATAACTAAATTACTATGTTATCAGGCTTTAGGCCTGAGAAAGTATTGATCAATAGTTTGATAAATAATGAACATAAGTAGAAAATTGATGTGAAAAATAAGTAAGCTGAATACCATAAGTAAGGCTACACATAAATAGGGTGAAGCTTAACTGAGTCCTCCCCAAGCCTCACTGGGGTTGACAATTATCCAAGGTCAGGGTCTGTCATATTCATTAGGGCTCTAAATTATAAGAGCTGGGCGGAATGTGGTAACCCAAGGTAGTTGTATTAGGTGTTTTACTGGCGAGTAAAGGTTGGCCTTAAGTCTAAAATCTGTAGGAAGTTGATGGTAAAACAGTGTACTTCATTCATCTGGAAAGACCTGATTTTGAAGAGGTGGAAATGCCAAGGTTTGGTTGGTTCACTCAGCTTAGGAGTAGCACCATTAGTTTCATCCTTAAGATGGAAGAGCTGAGTTAAGGATAAAATGTTTTTATATTAGGCTATGTTATTAAATAGAGTTCAGCGTTGCTTTTTGATGTGGTACACATTCTTACCAAGATAGTCAATAGCATAGGCTTTATAGTTGTGGTAGACAAGGGGCAGAGGGGCGTATAAAGCTCTCTGACATTTCTGGGAAAATAGATCAATGATGAATTATAGGGGGAAAATATGAAACTGACAACAAATCTCCATAAAGAAGCTGTATAGTTTTCTTCAACAGCACCTGCGGTTGAGTCCAAAAGAGGTTCCAGGGTTAAGGAAAAAATATATTAAATTTCAAATTTTAAATTTATTGCGAGGAAGGCTGACCAGGGGATGGACACTTCCAAATTTTGACCCAAAAGAAACGAAAGTTAGTAACAGGGAAGGCACCCCAGAGAAGCGATGCTATCTCTTGTTGCCAGAGGGAACGCCACTATGGGGAGGGGGAGGGGACGTGTGAAGGGGCCATAGCCACAATTGAACATGTGTAGAGGAAAGGGTCTGATTTGATGAACCAAACTGGGAACCAGGAGGAGACCAGCTGACGGCGACGCGGTGGGAGGTACCCAAACATCCACGCCTGGAAGTGGTCCACCAAATGGGACCGGAATATGTGGACAGCTTCTGGGAGGGTGGGGTAGAGCCTGCGATGGCATCCAAGACAATCGTGTGGATAGTTCACATGGCGATTGTGACCACCAGAGCACGGAGAAGGGTGGAAGGGGGATACCATAGATATAGCAAACATATCTCTTGACAGACTGAAGGGATGCGTTTGATCCTGGCCAAGCAGACGTTGAACTTCGCGCCATATCATTTTAGAGGTAAGACACTTCTCCAGGCGGTGGAACAGCATTCCATACTGGCCACACATGACGCAGGATGAGTGTAAATTGTTAGAGCGCTCAGCCGTATGATACACCTGCCTCAGGCAGCGCCACACATGGGAACGGATTTGAGGCTGCAACAGAGGGTGGTGTGCGTATTTCCAAATAATCTTCTGGGTCTCAATGGAGTAAGGGATGTCCATCATGTCCAGGTAGTCCATCCTGGATAGGACATGGGGCCATGTGGGGATCACGCCATCTTGAATAGGTAGCCCCTGTACCTATTGTGTGAACTGAGGAGAGGGGCAGCCTCTCTGGGCTGTGTGCCGCTAATACGAATTCTCCACTCAGCGCTCCGCATGGAGAGAGGAGGATTCGTTTGTAGTGAGTTTTAGTCCCGTGAGGACCTGTGGCCGATGGGTGTGAAGCGAGGTATTTCATCAATGAGTGAGGGTTTGATGGATTGTTGAGGCACAAGGCGCGAAGAAGTTGGAGTGGGCCGCGCGGGACCAGTGTTGGGATGGGAGTGTAGGAGCGGTGACGGCCGCAATCCAGGTGCCCAGGATCTTGGCAGCATGGGCTTTGAAGTCAAGCAGGCCCATGCCACCAAGATGATGAGGGCCAAACATGACCTCAAGCCATACTGGTGGTGGGCGGCCTGACCAAAGCCATCCTTGCAGAAGGGCATACATGGATTTGAAAAAGCTTGGGGAGAAGGGGATGGCGTGGGCCCAAACCAGACTTTGAAGAGGAGCATAGAGTTGGCTAAAACAATCCTGCCAGTAAGGGAAGTAGGGTGAGCTCTGAGGGAGGCGATGCGCTTCATCACGTTGTCTAGAATACGATTTTCCATTACTGCTGAGGCATGCCCGCCTGCCTCCACCCACACGCCCAGATGGTGGACAGGCCCTATGGTAGGGCGTGGCACGAAGGGGAGCACTAGTGGGGTGGTGTGGGGTGAGCAGGGAGGGCGAGCACGTGTGCAAGCAGATGGGCCAGGCTGAGCACTGGTCGCTGGGGCCCAACATGCTTGATACCGACCAAGGAGGATAAATTTCAGTTTTGGAAGCGTTCAGTGCAGCATTACTTACCTGGGAATATTCCTGGATGAGAGCTTTAAGCACGCGTGCATCTTTATTATTAGACACCCCAACCACACAGTCATCTGCAAATGCCATCATCTTGACTGGGGCTTGGCCTGGTACATGGACCCCAGTGAGGTGGGCATTCACGTTTTGAAGTAGTGGGTCAAAGCTGAAGTTGTATAATAGTGGGCTAAGGGGGTTACCTTGTCGTAAGCCCCTTTGAGGGCGGACTACTTCTGTTAGGAATCCAGGGCCACGCACTGCCATTGTTGCAGATCCCATGAGCAGCATTACCCAGTTGGTGAAGCGAGGGGGTAAGCGGATTTGATAGAGGCAGGCCCTGAGGTATTCCCAGTTTACTCTATCATAGGCCTTCTGTTGGTCCAAAAATACACGTGCCTCAAAGGCTGTGGACTGGCATGTGTTAGCCACCGAGTGCACGTTGTCCCAAATCAACCTTCCGGGTATGAAACTGAATTGTTCTGGGGAGATGGTGGCAGATGCTACAATCCCTAAATGGTTAGCCATATTTTAGTTAAAATTTTTGTATCCATGTTAGTTAAGGAAATGGGCGCCAGTTGGCTAAGTCTAGCTTGTCCCCTTTCTTGAAGAGTGTGACGGTGAAGGCCTCTTGTCCTCCTGGTAGAAGGCGCGTTTTAGAAGTCTCTGGTTAAGGGAGGCAAGCAGCAGTGGGGATATATATTTGAAATACTTTTTGTAGAATTCATATGGAATGCCATCTGGGCATGGGCATTTCCGATTTGGTGCACCTCAGATGGCTGTCCAGAGTTCATTCAGAGTAATCAAATTCATTAATTCTGGGTATTGGGAAATGGTGCAGATGTGGGTGTGGTCGAAAAATTTCGCCACTTCAGCCGGCTGAATTGGATCAGATTGATATAACTTGGAGTAATACTTTTGTATTTTGATTGCCACTTCAGCTGGTGTATCCGCGATGTGATCATCCGATCTCCGCACCTGTGTACAGGCCATGCTCTGGCGCGGTGCAAAGAATTTTTTAAAAAATATGGGGTGCACTTGTCACCCTCTGTAATGCGTTTGGTCCTGTACTGAACATAAACCCAATGTTTGTGTTGCCTTTTGAGCGCGTTGAGGTGGGCAGCTGCTTCCGCCCACTTCCAGCCCCATTCAGGGCTGTAGCCTGTGGCTGGGATGTTGGATTCCAGGTGTGCCAACTCTGCCAGAGCGCGCGAAATGACGGCTGTTGTAGCTCATGAGTGTCAGGAGAAGAGGTGGCAAGAGTGGCGGATGGTATCCTCTTTGAAGGCTGACCATGTGGAAATTGGGTCCGCGCAAAATGGTGTAACAAACTCTTTTGCCAAAGTTGTTAATTTACTCAAGTGGAAAATCCTGGTGATGCAAGCTCAAGAGGGCGGAGTTTGCACCAATGTGGGGCCTTAGCCACTGTGACAGGTAAGTGGTAGGTTATCGAGACGAGCTGGTGGTCAGAGAATTCGATTTTTGTTATTTGGAAGTGGGAAATGTGATATTGAAATTTCGCTGGTGTGAGAATAAAATTGATGCAGGTCATGGACCTTAATTGGCCATTGTGGACGTGGGGGCGCATCATGTTTTTGAGCAGTGGGGCTTGCCATGGCAGCGCATCTATTAACTAAAGGGTGGCCTTTAGAACACGAAGTTCTATGTGACCCTGGGGGGCGTGGGAGGAGGAAGGCCAACGGTCCATGGGTGAGTTTAGCCAACAGTTCATGTCACCGACTATGAAAGGGTCAGGGGGTAATGGAAGGGATTTGACCAATGAGAAAATTTTTTGACGCTCTTGTGCACAGGTTGGGGCATAGATGTTGATGATAGCATGTGCCACATCAGCCCATGAGAAAGTGACAACAAGGACTCAGCATTGAGGAAGGATTCTGACAATAAAAATTTAAAAAAATTGTTTTTCTGAACTAGCACCCCACAGTGCTCTGACCAGAAGGATAGGGAAGGGAGGAGCATGGTTTTCTAAGCATCCTCAGAACCTTGTGGACAGTGGGACTCCTGGATGGCCAGGATGTCCATGGATAAATTTTTTGTAAAAAACTCAGTTTCCTAGCCTGGACGGTGAGGCCTTGAGTCCGGCGATATTCAACGTCCCTAAAGTGAAGGTTTTCCCCATTGCACCTTAGGTGTGAGGGGGTGGGCACCCAGGCCCACTAGCCTCTTCTAAATCCCCATGGGCCTTCACAGCAGCACGGGTGTTTGCAGCAACGCTATTGGTAGTTTTGTTAATTTTAGCAGAAAGGTTCGCGTTGGCTTTTGCCTTTGCTTCTTGTTTCCCCATTTTTGACCAAATTTTTTGCATTGAGGAAGAGTTTGGTGCACCAAAGTTTGGGTCAAATTTTTTTTTCAGGTAGGTAGGAAGCCAAGTCAGTTTCAACTGGGGTTTGGTTGCAAAGGTTGGGTGAGATCGAGTCACCCATTGGATCCTCAGATTGTGTGGCCAAATCAGCATGGGCCTTCCAATATGATTGGTTGAGGGATTCCCAAGTTGCTTCCGCCGTGAAGGTTTTGATTTCCTCCTGGCGTTTAGAGTGTGGGATAGTGGAGGTGACTTTGGCCGCTTCCTTAGCTGCGGCCCTGCAGGCCTGTTTGGCCTTCTTTCACTCTTGAGGGGAGATAGGCTTTACTAGTAGGTAGCAGCCTTGTGCTCCCCATGGGAAAGCCTCTTTGGTGCTGGTGGTTGGTTCATAGTGCGCCTCTCCGCTGGCCATGGCCATCAAGGGGTGCTCTTGGAATGTGATGCCCTCCTTGGTGGGGCATGTGTGTGCCATATGGCTGAACGCATCACAGTGGGTGCAGATGGGGGGTGCGCTGTCTATAGTTACCCGGAAAGGGTGGGTGGTATGCCCTTTGATACTGATATATGTGGAGTGCGGGATCTGGGTTAAGTCCTTCACAATCTCCTCAGTTGGAGTCAGAACTGCAATGTCTTTGCCGGTGCACAGGTTTGGCATCAGCATAAAGCGTTGTATCTTGAAGGATTGTATTTCTCCATATACAGTGAGACCATCTTTCAGGTGCTGCTCCAGAATGGCACATTTGACTGTAGTGGGCAAAAAGTCAAACGTGAGGAAAATTTGGTGGATTTTGTCCATCTGGTGCGTTTGGTTTTGATGACCTGTTGCCCTTCAGGGAGGTTGATCACTACACACACTGCAGCAGCTTCATTTGCTGCCTCCTTGTTTTTTAAACCAAGGTCTAGCCAACCGCGTGACATGGAGTGAGGTGCGATGTACACCACAGTTGGGAAAAAAGTGTGCACATCCCCACAAAATTTTTCCCATAAAGCTGTTTGTTGGATATCCAAAAACACCCAGACTCCATATTCCACCAATGAGAGTGGTTGGGAGTGCAGCGTGTTGATTTACTGGTTGTATTGTGCTTGCCAAGCGAGGATTTCTGGGGAAATAGTGACCGCCAGTTTTTTATTTTTTTCTATTTGTGGGTTTCTCTGGGGCGTTTTCGAACATTTGAGGTCATGGGCCTACCACCTGTGCCTCTTACCTTACTTTACCAACTGCTCCCTGACATGGGCGCAGACTAATCTCCTCTGTGATATTATCAAACTAGAATCAGACTTGAATTGAATAGGTTGCAAAAGTTATTACAACGAGAGAGAAAAGTTTTGTTGGGGAAAAAAATATAAAGTAGGGAGAAACCAGCATCCTCTTTGGGAACTTTGAGGGTGACTTTGTGAGCAAGGGAATGTTTGGTACATGAGGTCAGGCTATTGCATCAAGGTTTAAATTGAATAGTTTGGCTTTAATGGAAGCATCTATTCATGACTAGACATTTAGATTTATAAACTTGGCCTGGTCATCTAAATCCTTAAGATTCAAGCTGATCTTAGGCGATGGTTACTTTTTAGATAGGTTTTGATAACTTGATGCCAATTTATCCAGAATATATGGATCAAAGTCAAGGTTTCTGAAATGGACTAATCCAAGGCAAGAGCCAAAATGGCAAAAAAGTATTGGAGTTGTTTGGCCCAGTTGATATGAAGGAAAGAAATTTTAATTTTGGCCTCATATGAATTCAAGATGACAGTTGTGCAGTTTGTAGCTGATTTTGATGCAAGAAAGTCATTTTAAAGAGAATTACAGAGTTAAAAATAGATTGTATATAGCAAGTGGAAGGCAGGTTGATAGTGGAGCGAACTATTATCTCATTGGAGGAGATGTCAAAGTTAAACCTTTGAAATGGGACTATCTGAGCTGTTGCCATCAACATTGAGGTATTTGAAATTAATAGCATTACTAGTCAATTCAGCAGAGGTGGAGTCCACTTCAGAAGATGATAATGCATGGCTAAAATCAAGGTGATAAATGCAACTAAAAATGGCTCAAAGATTTTCATGGAGTAAAGAGAAAGGGAAAAATTACTGACAGTTAGGCGAAAGAAGGAGAAATTGAGCATAGCTTTGCATCAACATTTCATGGTGGTTATGTAAAGGCTTTTTTAATACCCTAGATTATGTCAGTTTTTTTAGAGAAACTTAATTCTTTGACGCTAGCAGGAAAACCTAAAATTTTAGTGAAAAATAAGATTATGATGAAAAATAAAAGGTTAAAAATAAAATTTAAAGCAGTAGACAAGGGTGATTTAGTCTTAGTCATTCATCTTAGAAGCCCACATGCTTTTTTGGGGTTTTAGTAGCCTCAGTTATGATAAAAAAAATTTTATTTTAAAGCATTTGTTTCAGTTAGGCCGTTTGAGCAGATATGAGCCTCAGAGTCAGGTTACAAAATGGTGAGGGAACCATTTGCTTTGTCTAATCCATTTTAACTCGTTGAGAGGTTCTGGCTCAGCCACAAAATTAACCTTAAGATTTTCTTTAATTTCAGCATTGGAAAAATCTGATTTTCCAGCTGTAGCAAGCTCAACTTTTTCTGGAATTATTTGGCAAAACAAACTAGAGAGGGCAACAAGGTTGGTGGTTTAGCTGCAGTAAGCACAAGTTTTCATAAATTATCTCAGTTTTTTTCTAGTTGGGGGGAAGATTTGGCAGTTCTCCCTTAAAAGGTACTCCAGAATTAAAATAAAAGTATCACGATTCATAGGCACCATAATAATATTTAACCTCCTCTGCAACTTTGTTATTTTTTTATTGAAGTTGATAAAATTATTTAGTAGCATCTTCAGCATAATCCTTAATTAAATCAAGCTGTCCTTCACAATATTCACATCATTTATTCATTCAATTTCACAACTAACTTCTTTCATCTCTGCTATCATCATCTCAATTAGTCTATGAATCAACTGTCCTTAGCATATGTGGCATCTAGGTAATTTGAGCTCGGATAAACTGCTAGCAGAAGACCCAGCTCATATCCACAAGGTAGAGGGGCTTCTTCTTATCCTTATCCTTATTCATATTGGTTTAGTTTTTTTATGTTTATAGGAGTAATTAGCATTACTTTAATGGCAATTCAGAGTGCCACTGTAGTGTGCATTAAGTTTAAGCTTTTCAGTAAGTGAAAGCTGAAAATAATTTATTTGAGTACTTGAAGAACCCTGAGTTGAACAACTCAGGTTGAAATAAAGTTAATTTATAAGTTCTAAATTTCTTTGGGATGGCATTTGCTAGCAGAATGGTTTCTTAGAGGTGATGAAAAGGCACTTTTGCTTCAGAGGGATCTGCATGTATGGCAACTATCCTGAGTCATGACCACTAATGTTATTGTTAGGTCTATGCAAAGGAATTTATTATTGTATGATTATATAGTGAGATTATAATTTGAAATAATCTTTATTAAGTAATAAAATGGTACTCTTTAAATAGCAAGAAGAGAATCAGGATTGTTATGAGTGATAAGTGAATACTACATGTGAAGGCAGAAGGAGATTCAGGGAAGCAGGAGTTGATGGCATAGTACAGGTTCAGAGATGGAGTAGATCAGGATTAATTATTAAAGGAGGACTGAGAGCAATAATGATAGCACAGATAAGTGGTTCCCATAATCTCCATCAAGGAGCCAATGGATAATAAGGTAAAATAGTTACCATGAGGTTGTTAATGGGATGAAAGGGAGCGTTGAATGTTGAATGCAACCTCAGGCTTAATATCATTCTGATATTAAGCTATTTTGGGGATTCTTCCCTATCTTAAAGTTAATGGAGCACTGCATGGCGATTTATCCAAAATTCTTTGGGTTGTGAACTGGTTTTTATAGAAATTCGCTCATTGTTTGAAATATTCCTATTATTTAAACTTTGGGCCTTTTGACTAATAGAACATCAATCAAGTAATAATAATTTTTTGGGCATCAGTCCTGAGAAAGCATTGTCCAATAACTAAAGAAAAATGTTTTAAGGCTTTATGTCTGAGATTTATCTATTAATATTTAGAAACATTATATAAGTATGCCAAAATCAATGGAAATTATTAGTAATCCTTAACCATATTATGAGGTTTCACCTAGAATAGGGCGAATCCTGACAGTGGCATTGTCAGGGAAATAGGATTATTTGGTTGAAACCAAAATACAACTAAACTCTAACTAAAGCATCATGTGCAGTTTTGTATAACCTTGTAATTTTAAATTTTGTTGTGTGGATAATTCAAAGGGATAAAAAACTTTGTCAATTTTCTTATCAGCACGCTGAGTAATTAAAGGTTGTATTCTTATAAGGGAATACTATCAGGTGAAAAAGCAACACCACAGTAAGTGGATGGTCGCCAAGGAATGTTTCAGAATATTTCTTTAGAATATTCTTTTTAGGGTTGAGTTAAGCATAAAATTCATAGGATAAGAATATACTAAAATTAATTATCATGGGTTATTATGGAATGATTTCACAAGATTCACCACTCTCATCAATAACTCCCGTGGATTTTGGTTATTTGCAATGTGAGCATCAGTGGGGCTTTGAGTTTGGGGAATAAATGTGATGGTGTTTGGCTGAGAAATTTTAGTCCAAGCCTGATCCCAATTGGCTGAAATCAAAGCAGTGGGTTGAGTGTGGTGGGAGGAATGGGTAAAAGTAAATTATCTTGCTGACCCATTGGATGAGCTGCTGATTGGGGGTGGCAGCAAATCACCCTACTTAAAAGCTGTCAATGCATCCTCAGGGTGGAGGGAAACAAATGACAGCCTTACGGGGGCATGTTTTTATTGGTATGATCCACTTGGAAACAGATGGGACAAATTTAGAGACCATTTTTAACTTCTGCTCTGAAGGTATATCCAACACAGCATGAGATGAGCCTGTGGGGGGGATCTGATGGGTGATGATGTGATTGTGCGGCAATGATGGTGGAAGATGTGCAAGGGGCAGCAAGGCGTTTGGCCTCAAAAGGAATGGCAAATTGAAAATATGTATGGTGTTATAGGCTGAAAGCCCCAATACCAACTCATCATATAAAACCTGGGTGGGAGTGTGAGGGAAGGTTCACAAATAATACCACAGGGTGGTATAAGAAGGGAGGTGAATATGTATGGTGCGTACAGTTTTTTTTACAAATTATTGTGGTTGCTGCAGCAGCAGCCACATCCTCCTCATAGGAGAGCCAAAATATCAAAATAGCCCTTATATAGTAGAATTCTAAAAATCCTGTAAGCGCATAAGTGACAGTAGCTAATTCAATAATAGATTAGTTGACATATGAGAATAAGCGCCCATTGTTGACTCAGAGGCAGAATCTAACTTCTGAGCGAGGAAGAGCAGTGGGGTGGTAGTGGATAAGGTGAACCTGTACAAGGTACATTGTGAGACTCTTGAGGGAAACTTCCCAATAATTTGGGAGGACTATATTAACCAGTAAAAACACATTTCCTTACAGGGCAGAAAATGCTAGAGGGAGTTTCACCACTGTCCCATACTGGAGATGCAGGCGGTGGAACCAAGGAAATTAAAGAGTTGATTTGGTATATTGAGGCAGTATTTTTACTATTGAACAAATTGCTAAAAGTGATGGTGTGAGTAAAGAGGTATACAAATTACTTTTTTAGAACAATTGGTGCCCAATACAAAAGGTATAAAAGTTACTTTAATTAGCACTAGTGGTGCTAATCCAAAAAGGGGAGCCGCCACACATCTTTATTTTGCAAATGGACCTAACAAAGGGCATTATTGTAGATAAAAAATTCATAATATGGTACCTCAGTTAACAGCCCAAGAAGCGATATCAGAAGGCGAGAAAGCTTAAAGGAAACTTTTGTCTGGCGCCCACTTTAGCTTGCAGACCATAGTGGACAGCATTGGGGTGGAAGCATCAGCAACATGTGGCATAAGGAGGTATAATTGTGGTTTTTCTTTGTTTCTGAGGCCAGTGGTGTCCTTTGCCTCAACGTATTGAGAAAATTGATGCTCAGCAAAAGTGATGAGAGCAGGCACACAAGTTACTGACTTGTTGTGCTGTCAGTTTTTTTATAATAAAGTTTAAAAATAAGAAGTTTTGCTGCATCAATGCAAGCGTGGCTCATCCAAAGGTGAGTTCCTCATTTTGTATTTTGCATCATCATCCAAATCAAGGGGAATTTTTGGGATGGGAATACCTTCAACTAGGGGTTTCTATTACCCCATAGAGATTCTGGCAGCTGAGGGTGTTACCTAGACAGTGCTACTTCTACCGCCATTTTATGTATATTTTTATAATTAGGAAAACCATTTTTAAATCTGTCACGATTATGATATGACTGAATGATAAGCCCTAAGTCATTATAGCAGAATGGATAGGATCTGTCAAGTTTAATACGTGTATTAATTATTTGAGTGCCTCAAGATGAGGCGATATTGGGATATTGAAAAATTGCCTTGAATTAGGCAATAGTGAAATTAACGTATGAAAAATTGATGGAGCCAATGAGATATGGCGAGTTAAATTACTAAGCTGTATAAGTGGTAGCATCCAAAGTCACTACAATATAGGTGAGATGAGATGATCAAGAGGAGGAGGTTATTTGTAGTTTAGAGGAAAGCGGAAACAGCAAGAAGTGGCTGTATTAAGTATATTATATAAAGAAAGTTGTGAGAGTGAGTGCTCTATATTTATTTTGAAACGTTTATTCTGTTGTTTTTGCTGACAATGATCATCATATTGTTGGTCCTAATTGCTCAGTGGGGTGAATTCTGTGCAAAATCCGTTGGCATATCTCTTTAATACCGCCAATTTTATAACAGTGGTGCTCACTACAGGGGGCCTATTGATCAATGAAAACAAAAAAATGATAAAAACTCAGTTGCATGCTATGTTGCATTCATGTTGTTTTGATAAAAACTCTACCCAACACTCTGGGTCAGTTGCATATGCGGAGCTGAAACTGGTTTTGGACACTGTGCTTAAAAAACAGGATGAGCTTCTCCAGGAGGTTTCCTGCAATAAGATGCCCCCATTTGATCGTGAAGTGAATATTCATGAGTTCTTTCAGGATTTGAAATTGCAACTGAAGGAGCTTCAGATCAACGAAGAGTAAAACTGTTGACTTCTTCCTTGGATGTTGGAAGTGTTGATCAAGTTGTCTGTTACCTTTCTGGAAGCTCCATTACTTACCAATGAGTTAAAAAGCTGGTGCTGTGGTTGTTCAGCTGAACTGCAAAAATGTCACAGTGGAAGGCCGAGTTTTTGACCATCAGGTTTCAGTGGAATGAGACCCTCACCGCGTTTGCTGAGCATTTTATGGTGGAGGCTCACGTGCTAATTGGGGCCATAATTCTATCCAAATCAGATGTGTGCATTGCGATGACTAATGCTGTAAAGCCATACTGTGAGTTACATAACGTTATGGCCC
Source organism: Massospora cicadina (assembly GCA_022478985.1). Lineage (NCBI taxonomy): Eukaryota > Fungi > Entomophthoromycota > Entomophthoromycetes > Entomophthorales > Entomophthoraceae > Massospora > Massospora cicadina. Next base: position 53,414 of record JAKSZP010004219.1, on the reverse strand, counting down.
CACTGTTGGATGAAGACGTACCTTTGCTTAAAATTGTCCAGTTTTTGCACCGTATATTAGCCAACTTCCCTTACCTAATACCAAGCAGAATTCTATTATAACTGCTGAAACATCTTACTTGGGGGACTCTTCTAGTCCAGCTAACATTACACCAAGTTACCCTCAGCGGTTAAACATCCACCCCACACTTGCTTATTGTACCTGGCCCAACTATCGCTTTTAAATCTGTTTATATTGACCACTTCCAGCCCAACTCTCACCGTGGCTTGTTTCATATTAATCAGGGATGTGGACCCTATGAGGTCAGCTGTTTCAAATGCAGTCAACAGGGGCATCTGGCACAATGGTGCCCTAATCAACTGGTCTCTTGTGTAAAACCAGAACTGTACAACAGGTTCTAGTCAGAGCGGAATAGAGAAGGGACTTTCCATCTCCGCTATACCAGACATCCCACATGAACCCAATTTAGAATATTCAGCAGAAGTTACCTTGCACAATGAGTCAGTATTATATCAGCAGCCAGTTGGGGGGATGAATGTTTTGACACAAGTTTAAGTCTGCGGCTATGACAGAAGAGGGGTCCCAGATCCAGGTTGAGCCGTATGATTGCCATATGTTCAACCAAGTAACCACTAAAATGTTAGACCCCTCCTCGGACGGACCCTTTTTGCAAGCAGTAAGCGCCACTCTTCCAGTCAAAACTATCATAAAACAATACCCCAGAATTGGTAAGGGGATTGCATGTTTCCTTGGAAACAGGGATTCCTTAGATGTCCATGTTATAAATAGTTGAGATGCATCTTAATCTGAATGTAATTACTTTGCCCTGGTTGTAGCTAAGACCTGAGTCCATGTCATCATAGATACTGTTGCTCCCGTCAATATAGTCTCCACCAAATTGGTGACCAGGTTGTCATTAAATCGGATGTGGAACACCGGATGGTATATGGAACTGATGGAGTGGAAAATACAATCTCTGAGGGAGCATACAGCGCGCTTCCGCTGCAGTTTGGTTCTATTGTTGTGGTAGCCCCATCTATAGTGTTACCAAATAGCAGTTATGATCTGTTAATTGGAACTGCCTTCTTGTGACACTATGGGGCTGTCATTGACATGATGGATGAGACTTTTAAAATATTGGGTCAGCGAATCCCAATTCACTTACCTCTAGCGGAGTGCCAAATGATCTGGTACATATGAGGAACATAAATCTAGATTATAGCGATGGAGTAATCCCAGTGAGCTATCATTAGTTAAAGGGCAAAACTTGGGCTCTTCCTCAACAGATTTATGAATATCAAGGGCTGCTGCTCAGAGCGGCCGGACCTATATCTATTCCATCTGACATCAAGTATTCTGAACACTGAGTTGGTGGTTAAAATTTCAGATGGACTCTATGGGAGAATATAGGCCATATGAGCAATCATGGTTTGAGCCTCACATGACCCCAGGCATTATATTACCAGGGTTAAGGGAGATTAAAGTTTTAATTGCAAATCTACAAACGGTACCACTGCAAATCTGCTGCCACAAAATAGTGGCATAATTAAACTTAATCCCCATTGAGGTGGTTCTTTCCATTCATGAATTTGGGTCACTGGAGGAATTTGGTCTGCCCTTCAAACCACAGCTTAATGTAATGGTAGTTATATTGCATGACGAGTTAATGGGGCTGTCAGAACCACAGAAGGATAGGACAATCGCTTTATTTAAAAATATAAAGAGATTTTTGCTGTTGATGACCACGATTTAGGATGTGCGCAGGGGTGGTTCATAGGCTGGACACTGGAGATCATCCTCCCATCAGGTCAAGGCTGATCCGCCAATCAAGATTGGCAGAAGAAGTAGTAACCGAGGAAATTGACAAGCTATTAGTGCAAGGGATACTTGAACCATCCAAGAGTCCATGGGCTTCACCTGTTCTGATTGTAAAAAAACGGCAACAACCGTGTAGTAATAGACTACCAAAAGCTCAACAGCATCACCAAAAAGGACTCCTATACCTTACCATAAATTGTGATGCTTTGAATCGGCTATGGGGAGCTTGGTTCTTCTCATCTATGGACCTTATCTTGGGCTACTGGAAAATTGAGTTGCCAGTGGCGGAACAGGAGAAAAGTGCCATAATCACATCTAAGGGTCTTTTTCAACCAACTCAGATGCCGCAAGGGCTGGTAGCGCCCCAGATACATTCCAACGGGCGATGGACACTATTCTTGGGGACCTAAAACTGTCATGCGTCCTTGTATACCTTGACAACATTAATGTTTTCTCCTGAACCTTCTATGAACACCTTGACCATTTAGAAGCAGTATTAGGTCGGCTCACTGAGGCCAAAATCAAGATCAAACCTCGGAAATGCCATTTCTTTAAGGACCATTTGAAGTACCTAGGGTTTTAGATTGATGCCATGGGGATGAAACCTCAACCAGCTAAGGTGGAAGCCATTCAAAAAATGACTCTGCCCAATAGCAAGTGGAATATACAGGTATTCTTGGTAATGGTCAGCTATTACTGGAGCTTAATCCCTAAATTCAGCTGTATTGGGGGCTCACTAATCGAGTTATTAAGAAAGGACACCATTTTTGAATGGATGGAATGGCAGCAACGCACTTTTAATATCTTTGAATGGCACTGATTAGTGCGCTGGTGTTACATTATCCTAATTTTGAAAAAGAGTTCATTATCCAGATGGATGCATCCCTTTTCGCTGTGGGGGCATTCCTATCCCAGAGAGATGAGGAAGGAGAAGAGCACCCCATAGCATATTGCAGTCATAGCTTGAACAGCCATGAGCGCAATTATACTGTGACCAAGTGGAGTTCTAAGCGGTGATCTACGCCTATAAGCAAGTCTGGGTGTATTTGCATGGGGTTAAATTCAAAGTTGTAACAGATCATGCCTCACTACGCTGGTTACAAAATTTGTAAGAACTGGTAGGGCGCCTGTCACGATGGGCTCTTAAACTGCAGGCATACATTTTCGAAATTTCTCATTGACTCAGAGCAAAACACCAGAATGCCGGTTGTTTATCAAGATTACCCACAATTGCAGTTATGGTGGATCTGAGTGATATCATGTTCATTAAGATGCTTAGTGGTAAGTATGATGATGAACCTCCCCCAGTTATCAAGGTATTGGACGAAATAAGAGCCAATACATTCCAGAAAAATGGGGAATTGTATAAGCAGGTAGGGGACACTACCGTGATTATTCCAAGACCTTCCGCTCACTTAACTATTATTATGAGCGCACACTGAGCAGTTGGACATGGTGGAGTATGGAAGACTATAAAATTATTGTGGCCTCAGTATTACTGGGAAAGAATGAATTTTGCTGTACTTGATACTATCTCCTCCTGTCACCAGTGCCAAGTGGAAAAGCTGTTCTGCCATAAGACTTCATACCGGTTAGTGAAGCCGCACTTTGCCTGGCACACCATTTTAATTGATGTTGTGGGTCCCTTGCCAACAGGGGAAAACCAGTCCATATACATCCTGGTAGCAATTGACCACTTGACCAGGTGGGCTGAGGCGCGACCAATACATGATTTGGGGCACTAACGGTGGCCAAGTTGTTATGGAGTGTATAATTCATCAACACGGTTGTCCCAAGTTCATCCTTACTGATAATGGAAAATTTATTCAAACCAACATTCATCAAAAGCTTAACGAGATAATGGCCATCTGAGGGGTTTTGACAACCCCATACCACCCCAAATCAAATGGAATGGTGGAGTGGGTCATTGGAACTTTAGTGAACATAAACCATGAATTAGTAGCAGATTGACCCTTGGATTGGAGCTCCCTTTTGTCCACCACTGGCTTTGCTTATAATATTAGTTATCATTCAGCCATGGGTAAGAGTCCCTTTTGATTACTATATGGACGACGCCCTGCCCTTCCGGCGCTGTTATACTCCTGTGTAGAAGATACAGGCAGAATGGATCCCCAACAAATATTTGATGACTCTAGCAGACACCTTAATCAAATTGCAAACTGAAGCATACTCGTTCAGTTTATCCAAGAAGTAGAAGACTAAAGCTGCTGATCAGGTATGGCGTAGCGGGTTAGCACTTTTCAAAGATGGGGACATGGTCCTATTCCACAATCAACACAGTTTCAGATGGAAACACAAGTTGGCCAGTATCTGGATTGGGCCATTTGAAGTTATTGAGAAGACCGGGGTAGATGCATATACTATCAGGGACCCTGCTAGCAGTTGGATCATCAACAGAGTGCATGTGAAGTTCCTCCAGCCATATAAGCAATAGGAGCCTTATCATTCAGTCAGAGAGGGGGGGTAATGTTGCAATTCTGATATGACTGGATGATAAGCCCTAAGTCATTATAGCAGAATGGGTAGGATCTGCCACATTTAATATGAGTAATAATTATTTGAGTGCCTCAAGATGAGGAGATATTGGGTTATTGAGAAATCTTCTCAAATTAAGCAATGGTGAAATTAATGAATGAAGAATTGATGGAGCCAATGAGATATGGCGAATTAAATTACTAAGCTGTATAAGTGGTAGCATCCAAAGTCACTACAATATAGGTGAGATGAGATGATCAAGAGGAGGAGGTTGTTACATCGATGAATCCCCCCCTTGGGTTGGGACCATCTAGTACTAAAAAAAAAGAGGAGGTTGTTAGTAGTTTAGAGGAAAGTGGAAACAGCAAGAAGTGGGTGTATTAAGTATACTAAATAAAGAAAGTTGTGAGAGCGAGTGATCCATATTTATTTTGAAGCGTTTATTCTATTGTTTTTAGGACAACTATCATCATATCGTTGGTCCTAATTGCTCAGTGGGTTGAACCCTGTGCAAAATCCGTCAGCGTATTTCTTGAATACCACCATTTTTATAACAAGATCAAAAATGGCGGGGATGCAAATTGAGATAATTTACAAAAATTCCTCAAAGAAAAATCTGGCTTGACATTAAGTAACCAGATGCTGCTATCAAGCTATTTGAGGCACTCAAATGGTTTCAACTTGGCTAACATTGGGCCAGACAAGAGTTCAACTCTCTTTCTGCTCAGCATAACTTTCTGAGCATATTATACACAAAAAAAGAATCAAATTCCAATCAACTGCTGTAGTTTCACTCTGATGTCATCAGATTCCCCGCTGGCTGCTCCAGTGTGGTGCAGTGGCGAAACTCTCCCCACCATTTTCTGTCTGGCCTGAAAATGCGTTTGGACTGGCTCACCCAGTCATACCAGAACCCTGGGAGATCTGTTCCCCCCAAGGATCTTGATGTTCACCTCACGCATACCCAAGCAGTGTAACAACTGACAATCGTATATGAATCTCATATGGTTAAAAAGTATGAGATTTGTGCATGTCAATAGTTGCAATTCCATTATTCTGAGTAGGTTTTTCTAATTGGGTGATAACAGAATAAATTAAATAAATCGTTTATTTTGATTGGTTGTTCGTTATGAGGTTCCCCTCCATTTCTCCGCTAATTTCCCTAGATGCCATCAATTCTGGAGGCTTTTGCGCCCCTCATTACCCATAATTCAATTAGCCTTTTTAGAAGTATTTTAAAGCGAGTTCAGCCCTGTTGGGCCTCACTTTGGAATTCTATTCCAACTTTGAGTCTACATTAAATAAAGGCTGCTTTTGCTAAAACCGTTTTATTTAAATTTAACTTATTTGGAGTGAGTTTTGGGGATCAGATGGCGGTGCTTCTGGGAAAGGGGGTGGATGTACTGGGCTCCTTTTGGAGAGGTCTTGCCCTGGCTAGTTGCGAGCTAGAGTGGCCCAAAATGACAGAGGCTGGTTGGCCGCACCTCAGCTTGTTGACCCCATGTGCAGATAGAGGTTTTGGGGGCACCTCTGCCCGGGGTCCAAGGCGACAGAGGCTGGTGCACTGCACCTCAGCATGGTGTGCCCCGCAGGGATGTCCATTTGGACAGAACCAATTAGAGTTGGTACAGCCACACATGGGGGTGAGTGGTGTAGGGCTGGTGGCGGGCTGGGACTTGGGAGCCCATTCTTGACAAGCGGCACCTCCTGCCCCTGGTGGTTCCTTAGAGCAACATGCATTTCAGCCTTAGGGTCAAATATGGGAACCTTTTCCCATACAACGACTCAGCCATTATCAAAATGGCTCAGGTGGTGATGACACCGCCAGTTTATTGATTTCCGCCCCTATAAGGGAATTTTATCTCAGCTTCGCTTGTGAAGCCAATGCTGCCACTGTGGCAAATGTGCCCCTGGTATTCCAGGGTACCCCTCTTCCCACAATTTGAACCTGGCTCCCAGAGGACACCACTTTGGTGGTCCAGTTTGCTGGTTTGCCCACCCACCTCACCCTGTGGTGCTCCACTAGGAGCTGATGGATGGTTCGGCAGCCTATAACTTCAACCCCATCTTACAATTTGTGGTCTCAAATGGGGCCACACTCCTCGCTGGGCCTTGAGCATATGACACAATCAGCCCTAAATTTAGTAAAATTGCCATGTCAGTTCCCCCTCATACCATCATTCCTTCTGCCCCTGACCATCCGTTTTAGGCCCGCATCAAGGGCGGGCAGATTATCTTTCCATCCTGTTTTGAGTTGAACCACTTGCTATGCAAGTGCCCCTCCTTAGCTACATCCAAAGGCTCAGATTATTCATCTGCCAACCTCCAATCCGCTGCCCACCCCATGCCAGTTCCAGTATGGGATGTGATCCTACCTCCACCTCCCCCAAAACAGGATTCTGCAGCTGCACCTGCAGCCACCAATTAACCTCCTCCTCGCCCCAGTGCCACAAATGTTTCCTCCAATCAAGCACTAGCTTGGACCCCAGTTCAATCCCATGCTTTCTCCAAAAAACTAACCAAACCTCAATCATAATTTGATCCCTCAATTCTGTTTCAACTGGAATCCATGGTAGTTATTGGCTGAAATTGATGAATCAGGTAATCTCATTGAAGAATCATCTCTGCAAATTGAGCAGTTCACTAATGCAGAATGGGACGCCAAATACCCCCTCATTTATATTCCCCACTTAAAATGCTGAATCATTTTACAGAGTTCACCAGCTTGCAGTCAAAGCAGCTGCCACACCATATTGTCATCCCCTCTGCAAAGCTTTTGTTAAATCAGTGCGATGCTCACAGGAGTTTTTTTCCCTCCTCTTATCCCCTCAACTCTCACCCCAAAAAGTAAAATTACAATGAACCAATTGCACAAAAATGCCAACAACACTATCCAGAATGTGGCAATTGTAGCACGGAATCCTAAAGCTAAGATTACCCATACCAATAATGCCACGTTTCTTAAACTACCAGACGCCCGCATTAAAGCCAAAAAGCTTTAGCTGAATATATCACTGCCTTTTTCATAGCTGAAATTTCCATTAAAACACCAACCATAAGTGATATTGATCCACATGCCACCTATACCCCGACGCCCTTTCTATCTGCCTTGACATGTACCCTACTCTGGGATGAGGAAGCTGCTGCCAAAGATGAGCCCCCAATCCCCCTCTCCTTCTGCCATGAAGGGATAAGAGGTCTCCGCTGTCCACCTGGTTGGTTGTTTTCATTTGTTGTGTTTCATTCCTTACGCTCATTTAGGTGTTTTGCATAAGTTAGTTACATTAGTTTTTAGCTTTGGTAACGTCTGTCCCAGGTTGGCTTACCTTGAATAAACAAACACTGGGTCAGACACCAAAGTTAGTGCAATGGCAGAACCTGATTAGCTGCAAATAATTGATCATGGCAGTTCAGCCAAAATGTCTCAGCCATTGGCTCAGGATTATGAAAATTATGACAATTTTCTAAAAAAATTTTAATTTTGGTTAAATCTGCTTTGAGAAGCAGTGCCAGAATTAGCTGAGGTTAGGGTTGGGGGATTGCGCCCCACTAGAAAACTAGGGTAAGGCAGGAGAAATCCTGATGCCGGAAGGAGGAGTGGCGTAAGCAGTGGTGGTGGAAGCTGTGGGGCACTTGTGCTATGAATGATATAGTTTGAAGCACAAGGGGTAAATGGTGTAGCAATTTTGATGTTCACCAAAAGAGGGTGATCAGGTGTGGATCTAATCACAGTACGGGGATCATGAGGTGGGTGTCATGATGGAAATGGCAGATCATTGAAAAGGTATGACGCCCTGTCAACCAATCTTCCTAGTTGGGAACCAAAAACTGTAAAATGGGGTCTGTGCCATAAATGGCCAAACCCTCTGTCAGCTCATGGCGAAGGCATTCATGGGAGAGAAACAAAGGCAACTTGGCAAACTGACCACCAAAGAGGTCTCATCTGGGAGATGTGTGCGAACTGTGGGAATTGGATTTTTTTATAAATAATTGACAGCTTAAATGCTGCTGTCCATCAACCTCAGATCAAAATCTGAGGTCGAAATAGCCCTTGAAAGGGCAAAAATAATAGATCTGGTGGGTTTGAAAACTGCCATGGCCATCTCAATGATGGCTGCGCTTGCATATTGGAAAAAATTTCCATATTTGACCCAGAGGCTAAAATGCAGGTTGCTCCAAGGGAGCACCAAAGGGCTAAAAGCACCACCTGTGAGATCACGAGATGGTGGGCTAAGTCCTGAGATGGTACATAACTCTCAGTGGCATTGGAAGGGATAGCAGAGCCATCTTGAGTGCACTTTAGGGGATGAAGGATGCCAGAAGGTGGCGCACCACCACCTCAAGACAGGGTATCAGGTGTTGATGGCATCAGCACATCATTCAAAATACTCAATTTGAGTGGCTGGATTTTTGTAATTTTTAATAACTTTTATATAATTTGGCTTTGATTTAGACAATTGAGGCAAAAGAGAGTTCGGGTATACAAGTTACTTTCTTTAGTACTAGATGGTCCCAACCCAAAGGGGGGATTCATCGATGTTTATTAAATTACACCTGGGCTCCTAAGAGCCTGAGGTGAGGGAAGGGGAGGGAGGAGGCATCGAGAAAGGGAGGGGGTTTGCGCGCCAGAGCTGTGCTGCAGTGACAACTGAGCGGGGAGGGTTGGCGACATAGTGCAGACCTTCAGGGCCATCTCAAAGTGTACCTGAAAGTGGGTGATCATGTGTGGAAGGGTCCAGACCTGCTGGTCAAAGGCAGCATGAAGGAAGGAGTTATGGATGGTCCAGCTGGCTGTGGAATAGGCGAGGACATGGAGGGGTTGGTGGCAACCAGGCAACATCTGCTCAAACATGAGATCTTGCACAGGGTGTCCAGACCAGGGCTGAGCATGGAGGAGCGCTCAGGCCTTTGGCCAAAATGCGGCGACACCTGGTCAGGTGAAAAAACGATGGAGGTGGGAGTTAATAGACTCCGCACAGTGGGGGCAGCTTCGGTGCTGGAAGGTAGGGCCAGTCCAATCCCTGTCCTGTATGAACAGTGGAGCACCCTCCATAAGGTGTTGGACACCTTTGCTGACAGGATGGGGTGATAGACGTCCTTCCACAATTTCTTAAGGTCAAATCTCACGGAGGGAGGGAGGAGCTCAAGGAGTCTTGGGCGGATGGGAGGACGATCTTGATTGAGGCGAGTTGTGACAACTTGTCCATTGTGCACAATTGCAAGAGATGGGGACTGAGGCCAGGGCCTTCCCTTCTGTATGGGAAGGCATGGTGGATCCGCGCGCCTACTCGTTTCAGGGCAAGGAGAGCCTGGTTCCAGTAGGGGGATGAGGATGGTTTCAGGCGATGGCCTGAGTGGTTTGTGAGCCACTCCCCTAATGAGGTCAGAGACGCTCTAGGAAGACCCAGAGCTGCTGACACTTACTGGCGGAGGGCGGGCGCCCATTGGGGCATGGGGGTCGCGTCCCAGCAGACAATCGGCCATAGGAACTTCAGGAAGATTGTGGTGGTGTGGGATCGCGTGTCCAGAAGCCCTAGGCCCCCTTCATTGCAGGGTCAGGCAATGGTTGAGAGGGCCATTGGTGGATGGTTTGAGACCCAGATCCAACAGCTGAGGAGTATATTGAGCCGCGTATAAAAGGCATCTGTGAATGGGCAGACGTGCGCTAGGAACCAGACTTTGGAGAGGAGGAACACATTGGCTATCAGAGCACGACCCTGGGGGGTGATGTGCCACCGGTTCCAGCTGGCAATCCTGGAGTTAACTTCTGCGAGGAGCAAGTCCTCATTGTCTTTTAGCGCAACTCCTTGTTGGTTGGTGAGAATGCTCAGGTGATGGAAGGTACCATGCACAGGTTCAATACCAAATGGTGGGGGAAGGTGGGGGAGCCGACCTGTACAAATGTTGTCTTGGAGGTGTTGACCATGGCGTTCGCCTTAGTGTACCTCTCAATGGTCACAGCAGCGAGGGCAACATCCCCAGGGCAGCCAAATGCAATGGCGGTGTCATCTACAAATGTCATGGTGCGGGTGGAGGCTTTACCTGGGACCAGAATCCCTTTAGCTTGTCCTGTAAGGAGGCCAAGAGGGGGTCAAGGGTGATGTAAAAAGGATAGGGCTCAGGGGGTCCCCTTGCCGGAGACCTTGTCCAACTGGTACTGCCACTGTAAAACCCATTGGCGCCAGGACTCTGGTGTGGAGCTGGTCATAGAGCGCTGATATCCAGCGCCTAGCTGCGGGTGGGAGATGGAAGCGGGCCAGGGAAGCATCAATATACTTCCAGGCCACCCAAACATATGCTTTCTCCATATCCAGGAGAGCCACAAAGCCATTCACCTTACGAGAGTTAGCAGTCAAAGTCATGTGAAGGTCATTATAGTTATCCCATAACGACCTCCCCAGAATAAAATCGTGCTGGGATGGGGATAGGCGAGGTGACACCCATCTGGTGATGCGGTTGGCCAGAAGCTTCGTGAAGAGCTTGTGGTCTGTGTTGATCAACGCTATGGGGCGCCAGTTCGCCAGGTTCTCACGGTCTGACTTCTTGTGAATGAGGGTCGTGATTGAGCCTCTGGAGTTGGGGAGGACCTCGCCATTCACCAAGAGTTCAGCGAAGAGGTCGCGGAGGGTTCTGGATATCACCGCAGGTTCCAGAAGGTACACCTCAAAGGGTATTCCATCTGGGCCTGGGGCTTTAAGCCGTGGGGATTTCAGAAGGGTTTCCATCACCTCCTGGATGGAAATAGGCGCCAGTAGAGCCTCATCAGCCCGTGGGTCAATGGGCGGCTCTGGAGCCCGCCGCAGGAAGTCTTGGATGTCTGACGGGTCCACCTGGGTGGCATGAAAGAGGCTGGAGTAGAAGCGGTGTAGTTCCTGCATGATTTCCTCCTTATCCGAAGTGGTTGTAGTGCCAATCTTCAGTGCAGTGATATACTGCGCTATTGACTGGGCTTTCTGTTTCTAAAAAAAGAAGCGGGTGGGGCGTTCCCATTGAGCATAGTAACGAGATGTTGTAAAGTTTGCTGCCCAATCTTCCTGCAGTGTGAGCTCCAAGCGGAGTGCTTCTTGCGCCGCTTCCCAGCCTTCCACCCAACTGAGAGAGGGCGAGGGCTGACAGTTTCGCTCCAGATGTCTGATTCTGGCTTCCGCCCTTTTGACTCTGGCGCGAGCTGCGGTCATCTGGGCCTTGGCACAGTTGTAAGCAACGCGGGTAATGCCCCCTTGGTCACCGCCCATCTAGCCTTGTGGCCAAGCAGGTGGGGTGAGGGGGGTGAGAGTCTCCCGGATGGTCATAGACAGCTTCTCCTTAGTGAAGGGGTTATTGAGAAGAGCTGGGGAAACCTAGGCCAAAACCTAAGCGACAGTCTAAGCGTGTTGGTGAGTACAACGGTGAGTAACCTGTGATCACTCAGATGGTTGTCATGAGAGATGGGAGAGGAGACGCGGCCAATTAGCAGGGAGCCAATCAGTGCCGTATATATGCGTGACGCTGACTGGAAAGCTTTTCCATCATACTGGATCCTAGTCATGCAACCTAGGCCAGACGCGGAGGGTGGTAGTGCATCCATAAAGCCACTCAGGCGAAGGAAATCCTGGAGGCGACTTGATCCAGGGAGTTCCTTTGCTGCAGGGGGTAAGAATCATGGACGCGACTTATGGTTGTGTTGAAATCTCCCAAGAGGTCTGTATTCCGTGGGAGATTGAGTTAAACGAGCTCTTCCAAGAGCCAGTTTTGCTCCTGACCTGCATTAGGCAGGTAGATGCTTGCAGCGAAAAAAGAGAAGTCAGGAGTGGTGAGTTTGGCCAGTATGAGGCGGCCACCTAGATATTGTGAAAAAGAATGGGTTTTAACCCGGGGATTCAAAACAATATGGGTGGCATGGTTTGTACAGAAGGAGTTGCCTCCAAACTTTCGTTCCATGCAGATTGTTCGTGAGGGAGGATATGGGGCTCCTGGATAGCAGCGATGTCAATTTGTGCTGACCTGAAGTTGCGGAGGAGGCGGGCTCTCCGCTTAAAGTCCCGCAACCCATTTGCATTGATGGATTGCAGGGCCAGGGTGCTGCCGTGAGGACTCATAGCTGTTCCCCTCCATTTCCTGGGGGTTGCCAGCGCTTAAACCTGCTGATGTGAGGCGGCTAGTTTTGAGTCCTTTAGCTTGACTATTAGCTGCAATCCGTGAGGAGCGTCGAGGGTTCTGAGGGGAAGGAGAGGGTGGGGGGGCGGAGGACCCAGTAAGCCAGCCTAGGATGCTGCCCCCACGCCGTTGCAGGGGAAGGACCTGAGGGTGCTCAACGGCGACCTCCGCGGTGTCCCCATTTGATAGGTCTGAGTCCATATTCACTTCCTCCAATACTGCAAAGGAGCCGCGCGAAATGGACTGTGGGGTTGGGGTAGGACTCTTTGAGGTGGCACTTCTACCGCAGGCCACAGGTTGACACTCCATGCTGGTGGGCATAGCTCCATTGGGAGCTGAGAGTTGATGCAATAAATCGCTGGTGGAGGTTTGTGGGGGTGCCGCGGAGCCCTGAGTGGGGGTGGCTGACGAGGGGCGCCCTGTGGGAGATGCCTTGAGCTTAGTGAGAGAGGGAGTTGACTCTGGGAGATTGAAGGGGGTGCCCACTGGAAGGGGGGCATGAGCGCGAAGGTATCCCATACCAATAGTGGGGTTAGCTGTTTCAACTGCTAGGCGTAAGGCCTCAGGGGACAGGTCTTGAACGGGAACCCATTGTGTGGGTTATGGAATTGCTGCTGCGGCCACGTGGGATCGTTTTTGCCTGGTTTAGGCCTCTGGGTGGTGGCTAAGAGGGCTTGTTTTCGAGCTGTGCAGCCACTATACAGGTGTCCAAGGGCTTTACACCATGAACACCGGGGGTGCTCCTGATCAGGGTCGACAAAAAAGATCTCAGGGCATGCCCCAACTACCGCCACACGAGGAATAACCTCAATGTTGCGGGATACAGTGGGGGAGGGGATGAATGACGCCCTAGCAGTGCGAGCTCTTTGGGTGGGAGCATAATAAGAGGGGACGCTAAAGTTACTGAAAGAATAGACCCTAACTCCAATAAACCACGATGGAGCGCCAGTTTAATAGACTCAGGATCAACAGTCGTTTGTAGGTTGGAAAAAGTAAACCATGAAATTTTCTCCAGGTGAGAGCATGTGTGGGAGATGCGAAGAGATCCATGTGGAATAATGACCTGGAGGGTGGCAGCATGGTCAGCAAGGGAAGCTACAGTGAATCCCACATCGATGTAGTGTCCCTCCACTGATTTATGGATGGTGGTGTTAATTGGGAATGTCTCCGCGATTGCTTCAAAGTATGATAAGTAATCCTCCATATAGAATTCACCAGGGTTATGCCCATAATAAAGGCAAATCGTGTGGGAGAGGGTTGAGTGAGGTAGAGATTTTTGCGCTCTAGTTTCAGCCCATTTCTTCTGAACATTAGCAATAGACGCCACTTCACGGGGATCAGCTTTGGGTAGCGTTGGTGCCAGAGGGTTTTGCCACACCCCAGTGGCTCCTTTGGTACTTTTGTGTTTGCTTTGTGCTGCAATCATGGGTTGAATGTGAGCTGGTGGTTTGGACAAGTTTGCGGAGATCCCCTGTTGCTGGAATGTTTGAGCAGTTGCTGGTGGCATATTGAATTGAGGGGCGGATTGTTGGGCCTCGCTAAATTGGGGAGGCCCATCTAGATTGGAATTAACTCCAGCCAATTGGGAGGAGAGCGATGTTTCATCACCATCCCAATCTATTTTATTAAATTCAGCTCGAGTATTTGCAGTGATTTCATGGGCAAAACTCACTGGCTGATTGGTGAATTGATCTTTTTGGCATATGGAGATAAAGTGCCGACTTGAGAAGTGCAATTATGGGGTTTAAATGGGACGGGTGAGATGGAACTGGTGTGAAGTTTCAAAGTCCAAACCATTCAATTCCCCATTTTGAAGAGTAGATTGTCTCAATTTGGTGCTTAGTGAACTAAAATGTGTGGCTAATCCAACCTTACATCTGAGGGTTTGGGGTCCAGGTAGCTGGGTATCGCCCCTCATGGGGGAGCCAGAAACATGGCGTCAGCAATAGTAGATGGGGCTGTATTAGCTGGCACAATAGGGGAGGTGAATTCCCGAATTGGCTGAGTTGCATTCAACTGAGCAGACGTCATTAAAACAGCGTGGGTGATGGCCTCCTTGGTAAGAGGGGGGCCCAGCGGGTTGGTGGGAGGTAGCGCACACAGAGCTGTTGGGTGTGCAGGTTGCAGAAGTGGGTTTGGGTGAACTGGCGCTAGTTGAAGTGGCTCCAGGTTGGGGGGTGGTGCCTGCTTTCACGGCTGCTGCTTGAGAGCGGGTGATTCTGGTTGACCCTGAGGTGGGTAACCAGGGGTTGCTTCATTTGGGGGTGGTGCTGGCTCATTTGGCTGAGCCCGCAGGATCTTTTGCGGGGTTTCCCGCCATATTTGCTAATAGTTTTCGCAAATCTCTTTAGTGGAGCTAAATTTCAGGGCTAAAAAAGATTTTCAAAAAGTGATGCTTAGCAGAAAGAGAGTTTTTGGTATACAAGTTACTTTGATCTATCTAACCCTTATGATTCTTGATCTGTAGACGTTAATATTTAACTATTAAAACCCAATATAAATTCATTCCAGACTCTATTGCAAACCTATAATAAATTTTTAATTAACTATATATAATTTATAAATAGCTCTATTCATCTATAAAATATATTTCAGTGCCAGATGATATCAAATATTCTCTTACAATACTTGAAAGGAGGAAAAGCTCCAAGAGACCTTCTCTTGTCATTTTTATGTGATTTGTTTGGTCTGAACCCAAATTAAAATTATAATTTGTATTAATCCACCTAATTTAATATGGATATATAACTAAAAGATAAAGACTTAAAAATACTTTTGTATAATCTTTATAAGCATTAAAATATGTATATGACTTTGCTCCTAGTATAAACTCTTTGACTAACTTTTACGTTTATACTAGCTGTTTCTGATATCATTGATATAATTTATCCTTACTAAATTTTATTTTAAAGTAAAATCAATGTTTAGATCTAGTATTTACTAAGAAGAAAAGGGGATTAATGAACTAAATATTACTTAAGTTAAATTTCTAATTTATATTCAGTGTGAAATTTGTACTCAAAATTTATACTTTAGTACTATTATATTAATCTATCATTTCACAAAGTGATTGGGATTTTTGCTCATCTTTTTAAGGTTCCTAGGTTACCTGCTGGATCACTAGGGATAAAATAAGTAGAAAATTAATTAGATATCAGTTGACCTCGATTTTTGGGCTAATAACGTCTGATCATTTTGAGTCATTTTCTGAGGTTGGATCTTCTGGGAAATGATCCATGTGAATTCTTAAGATCTTGTTGAGCAGAGTTGCCAAGGAATTGTGACATTTGATAGTTGATCATAGATTAATTATAAGGTGTACCAATTGGTATCAGTTGGGTTTTATCACTGAATAATTGGGAATTTAATCAGCAGTTTTGAGGCGAGTGATGCCACCTGCAACTAGCAAATCAATTGGTTCATGACCTGCTATAATGGGTAAAGAGTCCCAGTACCTAATCAGGTCACTAGCCAAATGTGGTTGGCTTGCTGTGATTGAGCGGTCCTTTGAGGACACGTTTTTTTGGCTCTTTCCGTTTTTAGGTCTCTGTGATGTCCAATGGAGGAATCTCTAAACCGATGAAAAAGACCATTGCTGGTAAAGACATTACAGGGAAATTTAATAACAAGGACGGCCGTTTCATGGCTGAGGCGCCAACCAAGGAGTTGAGCGCCATATTCTTCCTATAAATTCCATAGCATTTCATACTAATAAAAAAATCCAAATATTGAAATACAAATAGTAATAAATCATATTCAGGTTTCATCCATACTGATGCTACACAGTTGTTAAGTTATTAATTGGCAAAGTGGAAGAGATCCTTGTATGGCTGGTAGCCATGAAAGGCATAGGCTTATGTTACTATTTTTTGAAGTGAGGAAGAAATAACTGGTATGTAAGAGGTTACCTGATTGAAGTAAAAATCAATTATAAAGAAGATTGGCGGCTAACTGTTGTTCAATATTAGCACTTCTTTTCTCTTACATCATACCATTCTGTCATTGTATATTATTCTTCATATTTCATAAAAAGAAATCAAAAAATTCTCAAAATCCTTATAATAATAAGTTCCATTAGTCTTCTATTAATTAGTGTTGTAGTACAATAAGTGTGGACTCTTTGTGTGTATAAAGAGTAGTATCAGATTCTTAGAAGATAAGCAGACCTTTGACATGAATCTCCGCTGACTTAGCGTGATGAGAATTAGGGAAAGAACCTCTGAATCTGATAGTGGAATAAGTTCAGCCAGAATAGGGAAGAAGTACTAATTATTAAATCAGTATTTCGTTAATTATTCCAAGTTTAGCGTTGGATCACCACTGGTTTAATAATTTAACTATGGATAATAGTCATCATACTATTATCAATCATATATATATCAAGCAACGCAAATTGTGCACATACTGAACCTGTGAAGTTAACTTCTGGGAACTATCAGTCAATCCAGGTTTTAACATTTGTGGCCAATAGTCCTAGATTTTAACAACAGCATTATTTCAGAGCTGATTTACAACATAAAGGAAACTAGAACTTTGACCTCCTGACACCAGTTAATCCTAATGTCCTAAATTTCTCACCAACTTCTCCAGTGTGGGGGAAGTGGCAACCCACCAGATTTTTCTGTCCTGTAGGAAAATGTGCTCAGACTGAGTCTCCCCATAACTAAATTCTTAGGCTGTTTTGTTCCGCTCAAGGATCTCAACCTCCACCTTATATGTTCCTAAGTGTTGCCTCAAAGCTCGCTGGTGCTCCCCCAGAGCAGCATTTCTGCCTTAAGGTCAAATATAGTAAATTGTTCCCATACACTGATCACCAGATCATTAAAATGGTACAGGCGGTGATGGAACCTGACAAATTGTTAAATTTTTTCACTTTAAGGGTTATTTTAACTTGGGCTTAACTTTCAAAGCTTATGCTGCTAATGTGGTAAAAGTGCAGCTGTTATTAAAGGACGCACCTCTCCCCAACACTCACATCTGGCTACCAATGGACATCACTATGGTGGTTCAGCTCACTGGTTTTCTATATAATTTCCCCCTGTGATCCGTAAAGAGCTGAAGGATGGTTTAGCCACCTACGCCTCCAATACTATCCTTCAATTTATAGCCCTAAAAGGACCACCTGTCAAAAAGGGCTTTAAGTTTTTGCTTCAATCAACCCTAGTTCTAATATAAATTACCTGTTAATTTCTCCTCGCTCTATTGTCCCTTATTCCCAAAACCATCTATTATAGGCCCATGTCAAGGGCATGTGATGATCTGTCCATCCTGTTTAAAGTCATATTACTCAAAATGCAAATGCCCGTCTATTGCAGCTTTGGCCAGATATGAGCTCACCTCCATTTGTGCTCAACCATATGATAATCCTGCAGTGTTTACTGTCAGGGTATGATCCTGTACCCCCTCCCCAAAGCCTGCAGCAGTAGAAGCTGCTGCGCCACCCAATCAGCCCTCCTTATCTCAGACCTAAAACTTCCTAAGCCAATAAGAAAGCAGCTTGAACCATTTTTCAATCCCAAGCATATTCCCATTTGTCAGCCAAATTTTAAACTTAAATTGATACCCCAATCTAGTTCACCATAATACTTGAGCCTTACTGGTCAAGATTTCGGAATTTGGGGATCCCATTTAACCATTCAACCCTAGAATCCTTGTTTTTTAATACTGATTATGACGTCATAATCTCTTCTCACTTTACGCCCCCCAAATGAGCGCCATAACATTTTAATCAATTAATTAACTCAATATTGATGTATCTGACTTTTTCAACTATTGTCCTCTCCTCAAAGCAGCTAATTCTGTTTCATTGCTTGAAGAGGGCCTACTCCATCCTGATGTCCCAGAAATCCTTATTTCTGCAGGTAAGAGTGCCCTCCTTAAATTTCACAAAATGTCATACAGTTTAATCCTGAATGTTTATGCTGAACCTTAATTACATAATCACCTGTACCAAGTTTGCCTTCTTGATCAAACTTAATAATAAAATCATCCAAGAAGTACAAAATATAGCCAATTACTTTGGTGCCTTTGTTAGGCATGGTCTCTATCCTGGATATCCTTTGAGATATATTAACCACAAGCTGCTGATGCCCCCACACCCTTGCTTTTCACCTTGGACCACACCTTGCTCCATGACAATGAAGCTTAGGAAACGCCCACTGATTTTTCTCCCTCTCCACCATAGTCGCCTAGAAGTTTGCCTTTGCTATCCTGGTTGGTTATATTTGTTGGTCTAAGTGCCATTTTCTTGATAAGCATTATGGTTGACTTTTTTTTTCTCTTTTTTTGTAATGCCTATCTCTTTTTGGTCTACCTAAAAAAATAAATTTATTTTTAAATAAACTAGCCACTTCTATTTAAACAAAATAATCAGTCACTTATCAATATAGGCAACATGAGACTTAAGATTTTTATGGTGACTTAGTTTTTTTATCTTGTCAGATTATGGTCAGTTACAAATAGTGAACAACCAAATTTATAGCATTTAAATATGATCCAAGTTATATATCATTATAGTCAACCACTAACCATAGATCATTATGTAAAACGCTTAGTCCTTTGTAAATTATCGTCCTTACTGAAAATTTTATAATTCATCTTAGTGCACTCTTCCATATTATCAGTCTTAGACTTCCCAAAATTATAAGTCCCATTTTCCAACAGAAAACACTAAAGATGCCAAGATATTTAGTCATAAGCTTGAGACAATAAAATCTAGGACTTTAGATAAAGTCAAGAAACCTATAAAACAATCTTAACTTATTTCTTTCACTTTAGATTTGCCTTCATTTTATCACAACTATATTTTTCAAAACTAAATCACTTAGTAACTATCTAGATTATAAATTACTCCCAAAAGTTTTAAAGATTACACAAATCTCATCATAAAGTATCCTATAATCACATCAGCGACATACATTAATGATGTTAGTTATCCAAAATATCCTGTTATAAATTTAAGTGTATTTACTAGTAATTTAATACAAGGGCATTGATTTTTATACAATAATTTTAAGGATTTAAATCATAGGTATAATAAAATGGAGGGTTTAAGGAGAAATTACTAATTCAATAGTAACATGTATGTGTAAGTCTTGGGAAGGAATCTCTCCATCTGGACTGGGACCAATTCACATTTTTCCCAAAAAAGGGAGGAGGCAGACACCCATGACTCTCACCTCCCAGGGCAATTTAGCCCATGTGGTGGATGAGAGATGGGTAACGGCATATCCTCCAAGTGTCAGTCCCCCTTCCAGTGGCCTCTTCTGCCAAGCCAGTAAAGAAAATTTGGAGAGTTTGCCAGGAGGTAATAAATCTGTGGAAAACGCCCCAAAACTGCCATGACCCCGTTACTATATCCAACCCACACCCACCCCTAACAGGTATGGAGGTTTTTAACCCCTTCCCCACCAACTGGGCTCAGCCCTATGTGGCTTGGCCTTAGGCACAACCAGCAGATGTCTAAAACGTCGCCACCCTAGAAAATGCATGTTCATGATGGAAAAGATAAATTTTTGAGTAATGGACTAAAACAAATTTAGCTGAGAGTTCTAAACTCAAGTTGTTTGAAAATTAGGTCAGGAACCCAATCTGACAGCTTAGTTCAAATTTATTCTTGATGCAGTTGCATTTGCATCTCAAATTTCTTCAGTGATATTATAAGCAACAGTACCAAACAGGTGCCGCTGTTGCTCCATTTTCTTATTTACAACCCTAAAAATTGAATAAAATCTTAGAGAAAACAAACATTTGATTTTAAATATTTTATTTAAAATAAGCCGGGTGATGATCCAAGATCTTGTCATCCCATGGCTGGTCCTCATGGCTAGTTCTATATATCCCACATGTCATTTTGGGCAGCTATGCCCACGGCATTCTGGATTGGGTTAAGTGGTAACTTTAAGGAGAGTCTCTATAGCTCTCCTGTTCCCAGTGTGGTAGTGCACGGTGCACAAGGCCAACGCCAGGGAACTAGCCATTAGTAAGAGTTACTAGAGCCCAGCGGAAGGTTCTGAAGCAATAATAACTCAAGAAAAAATAGGGCGATTATTGGTGTATTTAACCAACCAAAACTGATGCGGTGCACAAAGGAAAAATGGGGAAGCGTAACAGGTTGGAGGGAACCTGAGTGACCTAGCAGTTTGCGAGAGGATAACCTAATCATATTTGTGATGAATTGGTTAGTGTAGCATGAGACCTCCTCAAAGAGGTTAACACACAGGATCATCAAAAATAACATTTTAAATAAAAAACGGGAAAATGGGGAAGTTTATTGTGAAAGTTGACCAACAAGGAATGTTGGTCATGGAAAAAAGATTTAAACTTAGTCAGAAAAATTCTGGGTTTTCTGAATTGGGCCCATGCACTGATTCACCAATAGGCAAATACTACCATCCAAATTGGTAGGATACACTGAAACTGAATTTACACTAGTAATTGATTGGAGTTGGATCCAACCCTAACATGTAGCTTCATAAGTGAATGGGTTTTAAACCCCCATTTCTCAATCAACCAAATAGTGCCATCGTTGTTAATTGAATATAACTTTTGTTTTAACACCTGGGCTGACAAAAGGGGCTGGGCGTTCTGCACTTCACTAATACCAACATGGGCATATTTAGCTTTTACCCAGAGTTGGTCTAGTGTGTGCTTGATGTCAGGGAGGGCCTGAAGCTTCACCTTCTGGGCTTCCTGTCGCCCAGCCTTATCCTTAGGGTTGGTCCCCACTATAATGTCATTTAACCATAACAGTAATGCACCCAGAGTTCCTGAAAGTCTTGTTATTCTAAGCATGCTCCATGATAGGATGTTTCTGAGTTTTTACTCTACCTGAAAGTACTAAAAAAGTTACAGGCAGACTAGAACTAAAATAAAGCAAAATCTCTACAACTTTCAAATGCAATAATCATACAAAGCTTTATACAAAACATAAAAGTAAACCTTTTCTGATACTTAAATTATTTTATAATTGACAAAACGTTTTTATAGCTAACATAGGTAAGTGCTGATAAACTAATTATACTGATTTAACTTCTTTAGCTAATTTTTCTCAGTAGGTACTCACCGCGTGATGAATTAAATCTAATTTACAACAACACCCATGAATCATATCAATAAAAAACTACACTTTGTTACAGGTTCTATCATGGATTTTTTAATTAAAAAAGAGTTTTTTAATCTGGGTGTTTGATATCCCAGTAAAAGCCCAGAATGCCATTGGCATAACAGCTCTAATGACAGATAGGATGAAAGCCCTATGGTTTATGTGAGAGTAGTAAAAGGTAAGTAATGTACAAAGGCCCCAGAGCAAATAAATGGCTGCAATGGGGGCAAATGCGTGTTTTGTTAGGCAACCCTCAAAAAGTGGGAGAGACTGGGAGGATGACCACTCTTTCTGGATTGGCGGTTGCTGTCTTTTTGTATTAGACCTAAAGTCTTGCATTTTTTTTATATATGAAAAGCACTAGGTTCATTGGATGTTGACTCGTGAAAATAATAATTATGTTCACAAACTAAAAAACTGGCTCAATTTTGATATGAAGAGAGGTTGGGAATTGTATTGCGTTTTTTGGGTGCCTCAAACTGCTGCATGGAGTTATTAAAAGGTGGTGGAACTTTGAGCCAATATATTAATATAAGCTGGTATGGATTGTATCAAGGATAGATGTTCTGGATGATATGATGAATGAGCTCCTCCTCCAGGTTATGAGGATGGGCATCTATCGCCCATGTACGATGTATCAAAATATGTGGGGTGAAAGGCCTCATCTTGTCCTGATCGCACTAAACCAGTAGTGGTTCAGTATGGAAAGTCAGGCAGATGACAATGACCTTCCTAAGTGAGGTTTGTGAGGCTCTTGGTTGCCAGATAGTGATAAACCAGTGGTGGGTTGGAACACTAAATTTGGAAGATCAGGGTTTCCTTATGGTACAGTAAATTGAAGAAACAGTTCAGGAGCGTAACTTCTGATCACCTCAGCTAGTGAGTTGTAATCAACCAAATCAATGGATCAGAGTGCTCACTTAACGATCATTGGACCCAGAATACCAACGGTAGCGTAATTAGTGGTCCAAATAGAGAACGTTAGTAGGTATTAAATGGTGGATTCTACAGAGAAAAATCAGGAAAATTAGAACTTTATTATAAGCTTAAGTAAAAAATTGGACTGACAACCAACCATAGGAGGAGCGGTTGTATTTAATACTTGGTAGTGGGGAAGGAATTTGGGGAGGACTTTCAACTTGGATGGCTAATGAAAGCTCTCTGCTGGTTGCCCTTGGACAGGGTTGTGAAGAGCGTCCTGGGTTCAAGGGTTTTTTCAGATAGCTTACATATAAGGTCATAGAATCTCTGAAAATAAAGCTTTTGGATCAGTGACAGAAGTTCTTCAATCAATCAAAACTTGAGTTGATTTTCTTGTATTGTGCAATTAGTATAACTGGTTTCCTGGGGAATTAATTTCGGCAGTCAATATAATATAAAAAATTAGGAACAAAAAATTGACTTTGATCAGTAAATTGTGATCCTAAGTTTAGTCTTTTATGATTTTAACCAGTTTTTCTAACTTATAAGGATTTTCCAAGTTTTGAGGCCAATTTTCCTAGTTTCTGAGGGGTGTGAGATATCAGGATGGGGATAAAATGTGTCTGGGGTCCTTGTGGTAGCTCTGGTATGAACAACTTCCATAAAGACCACCTTAAATTTTCCACAAAGAAAATAAGAAAAGGGGTTACAGTAGAGGGATCTTTGGAGGCTAGAGAGGTGACCCGCCGCTCACCTACCAGACTGGCTAAGTCACTCAGTTGCACCAAAGTCTCCACAGGTGCCTTTAATCATTTCTTGCATTGTTTTGGGAACTTCCCAAGGTCTTACCCAGAAGTAGGGTTTCCAAACTTACAAGGTTTATAAATTAATCTTAAAAACTCATGGACTTGAAAAATAAATTGTATATATAGAGACATAAGTTGCCTGAGTCTCTAAAGTATACCTCAATGAAAAAATAACTTTCAGGCCATAATGTTTTTCTTTATAGGCACAAGCTAGTTCTAAAGCTAGTCCCTCAAAGCTAGTGAATTTAGTATGAAGGTTGGAAAAATTATTATAACAAGATTTAACCTATTAATTAAGTTATAAAGATTTGAGAGAGCTTCACTTAAAGATAAATAGATGTAGGGGGAAATCTAGTGATATAGTAATAAATGTTACTTCAAAAAGTACAAGAAAAGATTTTAGGATAAGATAAATAAATGAATATTGTAGGTGAAGGATATGCGCACAACACATGTTATACCATGTGTGATGGTGGAAGTAGATTCAGGAATGTGGGAGGTGATGACATATTCTTGGTCAGTGGTGGAATAGCTCAGGATTAGTTATATAAGGCTGGACTGAGAATAATAATGGTAACACAGTTAAGTTGCTACCATTATCTACCACTAGAAAGCCCTTAGGAAGTAAGTTATAATGTGGCATAAGATGGTACTTGGGTGAAATAAAGAGAAAAACACCAATTATAATCTTTGGCTTAAATCAAGATGCTATTAGGTTGATCTGGCCATTCTTCCCTATCTCATCGGTCAGTGGAGCACTAAACATGTCACTTTACCCAAAACTCGCTTGGTTGTGAACTTGACATTATTATGGGGAACTGTTTAGCGCTTATAAATATTTTTGATGATGGTGGGCCTTAGGCCTGAGTATACGTTGATTGACAAGTAGTGATGATTCTTTCAGGCATTAGACCTGAGAAAGTAGCAATAAATAAGTGATTAATAGTGTTGTCAGACCAAAGGCCCAAGTAAGCATCTATTGACACTCAGATGATAATGTTCTCAGGCATTATCCCTGAGAAAATCTTAATAAATTGATAAATAATGTTGCTGGGCCTTAGGCTTAAGCAACTCTCAATTGATATTCATGTTAATTTTATGATAAGCCAAAATTAAAGAAATCAATAAGCAACACGGAGACCAAAGTTGAGGCTTCATCTAACTAGGGCAAAGCCTGGCAATAGGTAATAAAATATATAAACTCTTTTGTTTCAGCTTAATTGGAGAGTCAGTGAGATAGACATGGAAAGCATCAAAATGTGGACCTTAGATCATATAGGTGATGAGAATAAGCATGGAAATTCATGTAAAAACTTATTCTATAATTAGAGAGGAAAAATGTATAAAGACGCCCAAAATAATAAACAAAGTTAGAAAAAGCTAAGTGAGATTTTCATGTTTGACTAGAACAATAAAAAACTTTAAGTTTGCCCAGGTTCTTCATTTTTAAAGTATGAGACTAATAAAATGGGAAAAATCACATGACCCAATATGTTAGACTGGGAACTTGGCCATAAGAAATTCTTTTACAATATCACCTTATAAGTTTTATTATTTCAATCAGAAGATCCCTCTTAAAAATGCTTAATAAATGTGTTTATTTGTATTAGTATAAAAAAGTATAAGCAAAAGCTGATGAAAGTGGGTAGGATCAAATTCAACAACCATTATGTCTCTTGAAGATAACACTTAAGTTTAATTGGATTACACTAATTAAAGCAAAAAACTGTTGCAACCTATGAAAAACCCAAAGTAAAATAAGAGACTTAAGAATAATGCTGATGAAGTCATTTCCTCATATAAAAATCTATGCTAAGAAGTACTTCTAAGAAGAATTGTGCATGATTAAGTATAACAGATATTTGCAAAAGAACTAATAAGTTATTGCAGCATAATTTCAGCATTCAAAATTAGATGGACAAGTAATTAGAATATATCAGGTAAAGTTTGACATTGTAGAAAGTAATAAGACACTTATTTACAAAAAGATCTGATCTTTTGCTTTTAACTTATAACCAACTGAGGAAGAATTAGAAGATGAAGGTTCTAATCTGAGGATAATATACCAGAAGCTTAATTTCCTTGCCCAATTATACTATTCTACGAAAGCATATATGCCTCCACCTGCAACCTGACCTGCACCTGCATTGTACTATTATACTTCTGAAAAAAACTGTTTATAATAGATGGTTAATTTAGAAAGCGCAACCAGTTCCAGGTACACTAGTCAAATTTTTGAATATATTAACAAATTCATATAGATTATTAATACTTAATTTTGACAAGAATGTAAGCGTTTATACCTTTATACACTATTTGAGACTAGCATAATCAGTGTCAAATAATGCTTCAATCTATAACCAAAATTTATTCTTTGGACCCATAAAAGTTAGTAACTGGTTATGAATGAAAATGTGAAAGTGATATGACATTGCAAAAAACGTTATCTTAAATGAAGTTGGAGTCGCTGAGCTTTAAAATACTCAAGGTATTCTTTTTATATAGGATAAAGATAAATTTTTATTTTTATTTTATTTATTGCAGGAAAGGCCGACCATGGGATGGACACTTCTGAATATGACTCAGAAGAGACAAGACTTAGTACCAGGGAAGGCACCCCAGAGAAGCGATGCTATCTCTTGTTGCCAGCGGGAACGCCACTTATGGGGAGGGGGAGAGAACGTGTGAAGGGGCTGTAGTCACAATTGAACACGTGTGGAGGAAGGGGTCTGATTTGATGAACCAGACTGGGAACCAGGAGGAGACCATCTGTCAGCGACGCGGTGGGAGGTATCCAAACATCCACGCTTATAAAGTGGTTCACCAAATGAGACCGGAATCTGTGGACAGCTTCTGGGAGAATGGGGGTGGAGCCTGCAATGGCATCTAAGACAATCGTGTGGATAGTCCACATGGCGATTGCAACCACCAAAGCACGGAGGGAGGGTGGAAGGGAGGAGGCCATTGATAGAGCAAACATATCTCTTGACAGACTGAAGGGATGCGTTTGATCCTGGCCCAGCAGACGTTGAACTTCGCGCCATATCACTTTAGAGGTAAGGCACTTCTCCAGGCGGTGGAACAGCGTTCCATACTGGCCACACACGACACAGGATGAGTGTAAAGCGTTAGAGCGCTCAGCTGTATGATACACCCACCTCAGGCAGCGTCACACATGGGAGCGGACTTGAGGCTGCAACAGAGAATGGTGTGCGTATTTCCAGATAGTCTTTTGGGTCTCAGTGGAGTAAGGGATGTCCATCATGTCCAGGTAGTCCATCCTGGATAGGACATGGGGCCATGTGGGGATCACGCCATCTTGAATAGGTAGCCCCTGTACCTCATTTGTGAACTGAGGAGAGGGGCGGCCTCTCTGGGATGTGTGTCCACTAATAAAAATTCTCCACTCAGCGCTCCGCATGGAGAGGAGGATTCGTTTATAGTGGGCTTTAGTCCCATGAGGGCCTGTGGCCGATGTGTGTGATGCGAGGTATTTCATCAGGGAGTGGAGGTTCAATTGGTTGTTGAGGCCCAAGGCTTGGGAGAAGTTGGAGCGGGCTGTGTGGGACCAGTGTTGGGAGGGGAGCATAGGGGCGGTGACGGCCGCTATCCAGGTACCCAAGATCTTGGCAGCATGGGCTCTAAAGTCGAGCAGACCCATGTCACCATGATGATGAGGGCCAAACATGACCTCTAGCCATACTGGTGGAGCGCGTCCTGACTAAAGCCATCCTTGCAGCAGGGCATACAAGGATTTGAAGAAGCTTGGGGAGAAGGGGATGGCGTGGGCTCCAAACCAGACTTTGGAGAGGAGCATAGAGTTGGCTAAAACAACCCTGCCAGTAAGGGAAGTAGGGTGGGCTCTGAGAGAGGCAATTCGCTTCGTCACGTTGTCCAGAATATGGCACTCCATTACTGCTGATGCATATCCTCCTGCCTCCATCCACACGCCCAGATGGCGTACCAGTCCTATGATAGGGCGTGGCACGAAGGGGAGCACCAGTGGGGCAGTGTGTGTTGAGCTGGTAGGGCGAGGACGTGGTTGAGCAGATGGGCCAGGTTGGGAACTAATTGCTAGGGCCCAGCAGATCTGAAACCGACCGAGGAGGATTATTTCAGTTTTGGAAGGTTCTGTGCCACATTACTTACCCGGGAATACTCCTGGATGAGAGCTTCAAGCGCGCGTGCATCTTGATTATTAGACACTCCAACCATACAATCATCTGCAAACACCATTATCTTGATTGGGGCTTGGCCTGGCACATGGACCCCAGTGAGTTGGGCATTCACAATTCGCAGTAGTGGGTCAAGGCTGAAGTTATATATAAGAGTGGGCTGCGTGGGTCCCTTTGTTGCAAGCCCCTTTGAGGGTGGACTACTTCCGTTAGGAAGCCAGGGCCATATACTGCCATTGTTGCAGATTCTGTGAGCAGCATCACCCAGTTGATGAAGCGAGGGGGCAAGCGGTATTGATGGAGGCAGGCCCTGAGGTATTCTAAGTTTACTCTTTCATAGGCCTCCTGTTGGTTTAAGAATACAAGTGCCCCAGAGGCTGTGGACTGACATGCATTAGCCACAGAGTGCACATTATCCCAAATCGACCTTCTGGGTATGAAACCAAATTGTTCTGGGGAGATGGTGGCAGATGCTACAGTCCCTAAACGGTTAGCCATGATTTTTGTTAAAATTTTAGTGTCTGTGTTTGTTAAAGAAATGGGGCGCCAGTTGGCTAAGTCTAGCTTATCCCCTTTCTTGAAGAGTGTGACGGTAAAGGCCTCATGTCCTCCTGGTAGGAGGCGCATTTCCAACAGGCTTTGATTAAGTGAGGCGAGCAGCAAAGGGGATATATATTTGAAATACTTTTTGTAGAATTCATATGGAATGCCATCTGGGCCTGAGCATTTTCGGTTTGGTGCACCATGAATGGCTGTCCATAATTCATTTGGAGTAATCAAATTCATTATTTCTGGGTATCGGAAAATAGTGTGGATGTGGGCTCAGTCAAGAAATTCTGCCACTTCAGCCAGCTGAATTAAATCAGATCGGTACAAATCAGAAAAAACTTTTGTGTTTCAATTACCACTTCAGCTGGCATTTCCACAATGGAATCATCCAATCTTTGCACCTGTGTACAGGCCACGCTCTGGCGTTATGCAAAATTTTTAAAGAAATGTGCGGTGCACTTGTCACCTTTTGTGATGCGTTTGGCTCCTGTACTGAACACAAACCTGATGTTTGTGTTGCCTTTCTAAGTTTGTTGAGGTGGGTGGCTGCCTCCACCCACTTCCGGCCCCATGCAGAGCTGTATCCTGTAGCTGGGATATTGGACTCCAGGTGTGCCAACTCTGCTAGAGTGCGCGAAATGACCACTGATGTGGCTCGTGAGCATCTGGAGGAGAGATGGCAAGAGTGGCGGATGGTGTCATCTTTGAAAGTTGCCCATGTGGAAATGGGGTCCGCGTAAAACGGTGCAACAAACTCTTTTGCCAAAGTTGCCACTTCCACCCACGTGGAAAATCCTGGCGATGCGAGCTCAGAGGGGCGGATTTTGCACCAATGTGGGGCCTTAGCAGCTGTGACAGGTAGGTGGTAGGTTAATGAGACCAGTCAATGGTTGGAGAATTCCATTTTTGTTGTTTTGAAGTGGGAGATGTGGGGTTGGAATTTCGCCAGCATTAGGATAAGGTTGATGCAGGTCATGGACCTTAAATGGCCATTGTGGACGTGGGGTCATGTCATGTTTTTGAGCCGTGGGGCTCGCCATGGCAGTGCATCCATTAATCCAAAGGTGGCCTTTAGAATGCGCAGTTCTATGTGACCCTGGGGGGCATGGGGTGATAAAGGCCACCGGTCTGTTGGTGTGTTTAGCCAATAGTTCATGTCGCTGACTTTGAAAGTAACTGGGGGTAGCGGGAGGATTTGACCGATGAGAAAAATTCCTGATGCTTGCATGCACCGTTTGGGGCATAGATGTTGATGATTGCGTGCACTACATCAGCCCACGAGAAAGTGACAATGAGAACTCAGCCATTTAGGAATGTTTCTGATGATAAAAATTGAAAAAATTATTTTTCTGAATTAGCACCCCACAGTGCTTCGACCAAGAGGATAAGGATGGGAGGAGCATTATTTCCAAGCTTCCTGGAACCTCATGGACAGTGGGACTCCTAGATGGCCAGGATATTCACGGGTAAATTGTGTTGTAAAAAACTCAGTTTCCTAGCCCGGGATGGGGAGGCCTTGAGTCCAGCGATCTTCAATGTCCCTAAAGTGAAGGTTTCCCCATTGTACCTTAGGTGCGAGGGGGTGGGCACCCAGGCCCACCAGCCTCCTCTAGATCCCCATGGGCCTTCACAGCTTCGCGGGCGTTAGCAGCAATGTTATCAGGATTTTTGTTAATTTTTGCAGAAAGAGTTGTGTTGGCTTTAGCCCTTGCTTTTTGTTTTCCCGAAGTCAGACGAATTTTTTGCAGTGCAGATGAGTTTGGTGCACCCTTGAGTGGGGCAAAATTTTTTTTTCAGTTGGGATGGGTCCCAAGTCAGTTTTGACTGGAGCTTGGGTGCAACGATTGGGTGAGATTGAGTCTCCCATCGGATCCTCAGATTGAGTGGCCCACTTGGCATGGGCTTCCCAATCTGATTGGTTGATGAATTCCCGAGTTGCTTCCACCACAAAGGTTTCAATGCCTTCCTGGCATTGTGAGTGCGGGATAGCGGTGATGGCTTTGGCTGCTTCCTTGGCCGCGGCCCTGTGGGCCTGCTTGGCCTTCTTCCACTATTGCGGAGAGATAGGCTTTACCAGTAGGTAGCAGCCTTGTGCTCCCCACATGAAAGCCTCTTTGGTGCTTGCGGTTGGTTCATAGTGCGCCTCTCCGCTGGCCATGGCCGCTGAGGGGTGCTCTTGGAATGTGACGCCCTCCTTGGTGGGGCATGCATGCACCTTATGGCCAAACGCGTCACAGTGGGTGCAAATGGGGGGCGCGCTGTCCACAGTCACCTGAAATGGGTGGGTGGTATGCCCTGCGATATCAATAAAAGTGGAGTGTGGGATCTGGGTTAGGTCCTTCGCGATCTCCTCAGTTGGGGTCAGGACTGCAATGGCTTTGCCGGTGCACAGGTGTGGCATTAGTGTAAAGCGTTGCATTTCAAAAGATTGTATTTTGCTGTATTTGGCGAAACCATCTTTCAGGTGTTGTTTCAAAATATCACATTTTACTGTAGTAGGCAAAAGTCAAACGTGAGGATTATTTGGTTTGATTTTGTATATCTGGTGCATTTGGTTTCAGATGACCCATTGCCCTTTGGGGAGGTTGACCACCATGCGCACCGCAGCAGCCTCATCTGCTGCCTCTTTGTTTTTGAAACCTAGGTCCAGCCAACCATGTGACATGGAGTGAGGTGCAATGTACACCGCGGTTGGGAAAATTGTGTGCACATCTTCACAAAATTTTTCCCATAAGGCTGTTTGTTGGATGTCTAGAAACACGTGGACTCCAAATTACACCAACAAAAGTGGCTGGGAGTGTGGCGTGTTGATGTACTGGTTGCATCATGCTTGCCATGCGAGTATTTCTGGGGAAATAGTGACTGCCTTTTTTAAAATTTTTGTCTATTCCACCGGATTCTCTGGGGCGTTTTCAAACATTGGAGGCCGCGGGCCTTCCACCTGCTCTTTTTACCTTAATTGCCCAACTGCTCCCTGACATGGGCGCATACTAATTTCCTCTGTGAGATTATCAAACTAGATTCAGACTTGAATTGAATAGGTTGCAAAGTGATTGCAACGAGAAAGAAAAGTTAGGATAAAGAAAGATGAATCTCACTTTTAAAAACTATAACTCATTATACTTTGAAGTTAAATTTTATCTATGGAGCTATGGTCATATGCTATTCAGATTCACAGAATGACCTTATAAATGCCTGCAGACTGTGTATTAATCTTACAATCTAGCATTGATATCCACCTTAGTTAAAATTTTTAAAATCATTAGAGTGTAAAGTTAATATGTCAATGTGATTCTAATTCTTAACCACCAATACTGAGCCACAAGAGAACCATTTTTAGTAACTAACTAACATTTTAATAAAATAACAATCTATAATAAGCAAATTACACTATAAATTACATGTGTCCGCAGTACTACCTTTCACAAATATGGGGCTAAAGGTCACAATTTTGTTTAATGCCTTTAAAAATAATCATGACAAATTTCTGTTGATAGTGGACTTTAAAAAAGGTAAAAAATAATTGGGCGGAGTAAGAATAGAACTACCTCTACTGAAAATACTATCATCTACTTTAAAAAAAGGTTTTGTTCCTATAATACATTAAATTATTCATCATTACTTTATACTTATTTCAAATTTCTCAAGTGATCTCTAATGATCTACGTGCATTGACCACTCAGTTGCAAAGTGTAGATAACATGAACATGTAAAAACTGTGTCAAAGCCATACTTGCAACAGCTTGAGATCAGCAAGTTCTTCTGGTTGTCTCTTGAGATATCTCAAAGGAAAATATAGTCTATGAAACTTTAAAACCATAAATTAAAAAAAAAGCTGGAATGCTTGCAACAAATTATTGCAAAACAGTTGGAAAAATAAAAATCATTATATAAATCTAAAGAAATCTATGAACAACACTATTATGAGTGGATCTCTCTCTGCTCAGCATAAATTTCCAAGAAAATTAATTTTGGTAAATTAAAGGCAAACACTTAATCGCACACCAAAGTTTAGCTCTGGTGTTGTCAGATCCCCCACCAACTGTCCCAGCGTGGGGCAGCGATGAAACTCCCCATCCATGTCTCATCTGACAGGAAAACGCGCTTGGACTGGATCGCCCAGTCATTCCAAACCCTTGGGACAATTTGTTCCTCCCAAGGATATAGATGCCCATCTCGCCTGAACCCAAGTGGTACCACGCTGCTCATTGGTGCTCCCCCAGAGCAACATGTGTTTCAGCCTTAGGGGTTGAATATGGGAAATTCTTCCCCTACGACAACCAAACCATTATCAAAATGGCTCAGGCGGTGATGACACCAGCCTGCTTTATTAACTTCCGCCCCTATAAGGGGTACTTTGATCTTGGCTTCCCATGTGAAGCTGATGCAGCCACTGTGGCAACGGTGCCATTAATTTACAATAATATTTCCCTCCCAACAATGTGGACCCAGCTCCCAATGGACACCACCTTGGTGGTCCAGTTCGCTGGTTTGCCCACCCACCTCCCCCCAAAGTGCTCCACCAGGAGCTGATGGAAGGTTTGGCAGCCTATGGCGCCAACCCCATCTTACAATTTGTGGTCCCAAATGGGGCCACACGCCTCGCTGGGCCTCAGGCATATGCCAAAATTTAGCCCTGATTTACAAAAATTTTGTTGGCAATTCCCCCCATGCCACCATCCCATCTGCCCCTGACCATCCATTCTGGGCCTGCGTTGAGGGCGGATGGACAATTTGTCCATCCTGTTTCGAGTTAGACCACTTGAAATGCAAATGCCCATACTCAGAAACTTCTGCTGACGCCAAAAGTTTACCTGATGCCCACCAATCCGCCGCCTACCCCGCGCCAACTCTGACATGGGGTATGATCCTACCTTCCCCTCCTCCAATGCCTGATGCTGTAGCTGCACCTACAGCCACCAATCAACACTTACCTTGCCCCAATGCCACATATAATTCATCCAACCAAACATCAGATTGGATCCCAGTTCAATCCCATGCATCCGCAAACAAATTAAATAAACCTCAACTGTACGCTGATTCCCCAATCCAATTTAACCAAAATCCATGGGAATTATTGGATGAAATTGATGAATCAGGTAATGTCATTGAAGAACCAACGCTGCAACTTGAGCGGCTCTATAATGCAGAGTGGGATTCAAAATTCTTACCTCAGAAATATGTCCCACTCGGTTTGGGACCATCTAGTACTAAAAAAGAAATATGTCCCAAAACCTAACACCAAACTGTTCTACAGTGACCACCAGCTTGCAATAGATGCAGCCGCTACACCAGATTGCCGTCCACTTCGAAAAGCAGCTGCCAAACCTGTGGCTGCGCTCACAAGAGGAATTCCACCTCCAATCATCCCCAACAATCTTACTCCACAAAGTAAGATCAACATGAAAACCTTACACAAAAACATCACTGAAGCCATTTAGAACGTGGTAACAGTAGCATGGAATCTAAAAGCAAAATATTCCAAGCCAACATTGCAACGTTTGATAAATTCCCAGACTCCCACCTCTAAGCTGAAGATGCTTTGGGCAAATACATCGTTGGTATAATGATGGCTGGCAACTATTCAGAAGTTCCAGTTATCAAGGATATTGAACCCCATGCCGCTGATGCCCCCACACCCTTACTATCTGCTTTAACACGCACCCTACTCTGGAATGAGATGGATGCAGCTGAAGATGAGCCCCCAATCCCCCTCCCCATCCACCATGGAGGGATAGCAGTATTTTCTTCCCACCTGGTTGGATATTTTGTTAGGTATGATTCAATTGATCCATCCATTTTGGGCGTTTCATTTGAATTGTTATTTTTTTATAATAATTTTTAGTTTTAGATTGGTAATGTCCATCCCCTGGTCAGCTTACCTCGGTTAAATAAACACTATTATGAGTGTACTTATAATGATACTATTATATTAAGCTCAAATTTCAGGGCATTAGAGAAAGTGGAACCCAATTAGAATGATAAAAGATTGTTAAAAAGTAAGCTTTTATCAGACATAAAATAATGCCAATATTTTATGAAATGATAAACCCTACTTCTACCATCTTGGTGGTGACCTATAGCGCACTGTACTTTTAATTAAATTCCATTCTATTGTCCACACCAACTATGCATTTCTAAATAATACCAGTTATTTCACTAAACGTATTTATATGCACTTACAGAAAATAAACAAATTTTAAGAGTACCACTCAATAGATAATAGAACATGGTATTCTGATGCACTACTCAGAAATTTTTATATAAAATGAAAATTGACTAGTTTTGTAAACCTCACATTTAAGGATGTCATAATTCTAACAAGTTGTTAAATAAGTGTTAGTCAAACTCTGAAACTTAAAATAGGGTTAGGAAAATTAAATGATCCATTAAGATCCAGGTTAAGCTTTAATTTCTCTTCAGCCACCAAATATAACCAAAAGACTAATATAAAGCTACACATACCTATAGGGCTTTACATTTAATTTATCGCTCTCTTGAGCAATCCTAAATGTAGCTAATGCTTTACCGTGTCTTACTATCTTATATCATGAAGAACTACAAAAGTTCTTGCGGCTAACCTCCATTTTGCCCATTTTTAAGAAGTTGATATCAGGTGAAAGCATATATACAAAACCTATACTATGATGAAATGAGAACATACACATTTTAATAGCTTAAAAAACTGATCTTGTGGTAAAAAACAAAAAAGGCCATTTTTATAATAGCATGGGAGAGTTTATATGGACCAAAATAAAAGAAGGAGTAAGTAAAAGCTTCATTTGAGAGAAACATATATCTTTACTAAAGATGACTTTAAATTGGTTGCACTAATAGTGTTCATCAACCTATTAAATTGTAAGGGCCCCTTCTATGTCCATTAAATTGGATCAGGCAATATACTACTTTTAGTTATGAAATGAACAGCCAATGAATGCCCACTAGCAAAAATAGAGGATCTAGAGCACATTTGAATGAACGCTGGGTGTCTTGAGCTCCTCACAATTTAGTTATAACCATTCCCAAACTTGAAGAAATTCAATTCTGCTGTAACTCTCGATTCTGCAGAAATTTATTTGGAGAAAATCAAGAATGTGTAACAAAATATGTGTGAGAACTAATGGAATAATCCCCAATTACAAAAATGGCGAAGATATAGAGTTTGGTCTTGAAGAAATTTCTTGAACACTTAAACAAATATTCTTGTAAACACCAAAAATAAGGCTAAATTAATATGCTGGTATCCTTACAATTTAGTGAAGGCTGCCAGATTTAATTATAAAAGATCCCACCCAAAACATCAAAACTGCAATCTTCTGCAAGGTTTCCATCGTCTTTAACAAAAATGCACTCATCCAGTTGCCAGAAATGTGCTTCAGTCCCCCTCCTTACTTCTCTAAAATTTAAAAATCTGGCACTCTGATGAAGTTAGTGTGTTGGGTTGTTTATGATATATCTTTAATAAAGTTTGAACTACACTACAAGAAAGAACTTTAAAATTTATAAAAATTTTCTATTGGAGATTCTGGTCTATCCAAAAAACCGCCACAACTCACGGAGGGCTCATGCTCATTGGTCTTTGTAATGGTAGTGTTCATCACTTTTTTAGGACAAGTGATGCCCTATTCAAACATGGGGGCTGCCGTGCACCTTTATTTGAAAATAAGCCAAGCAAAAGGTCTTTATAAAATAATAAAATTTAAATATGGCACCTCGTCTATCAGACTAGAAAGCCTTATTAGACGGCGAGGAAGCTTTATAAAAACTTTTTCTGGCACCCACTTTAGCTGGAGGACCATTGCAGACAACATTAGGGTAGGAGCATCAGAAAAATAAGACATAAGGAGGTATAGCTGTGTATTTTCTTCGTTTATGAAGCCAACTGTGTCCATGCCTCAACATATTGAAAAAGTTGATGCTCAGAAAAAGTGATAAGAGAAGGCACAAAAGTAAATGACTTGATGCACTGCCAAGGTTGGATATAGTTGGAATTAAACGTCAAAGTTTTTTTGCATCCATGCAAGTGTGGCTTGCACCAAATGCAAGCTCTTTGAATTTGATATTAGGAATCTTTATCAATCTTATGGGAAAAATTTGGGATGGGAATACCCTCAGACAGGGGTTCCATAGCCCCAAGGAGTTGCTTGCAGAAGAGGGTGTTGGCAAGGGCACGGCAATATTCATCTCCATGGTACTTTCTGAATTAGAATCCTTCAGCAGAGAGTATATAGGAAATCAACTCCAGAATTGTCACGACTATTTTAAAGAAATCCTATCTTCAAATAATTGCCAACTGAACATCCAATTGTATAATATGATTCTCCATAAACAAGATAATGTCAAAACTTCTATTTAAGCTGATTTGGTAATAAAATGCTAATGGAATCGAAATTAATGATGTAGTTGCCGCCCCTTGCTACCAAGTGGGAGCCCAGGCAAATACTGGCTTTGGTTTTTAAATTTCACACTGGATGGTCAGAACAATAACCCCTGCCCAACCCAACCAAACTTCCTTCAGTGCGAGAAGCATGGTCAATACTATTGTCAGCACACAGTATAGTGGAAGAATTTTAGGATGATAACACTGATCAGTATTTCCCGCGCCTTTCCACTCATATATCCTACTTAAGAATAATTAGAATGGCAATGCAATATGGACTATGGATGATATTGTGAGTATTAGAGTACCCCTGATGACAATAACTTTTCTGGCATGTCAGTTGTATGACATAATAGCCCAGCCCATCAATACTGACGTTATGTAATTGGCACATGGCCTGTTAAATTTTGGGCTCTATAAGCTAAACAAAGTATATACAGTTTCATGGCCACTCTCCTTACATGTTTGTCATAATAGCGTTGATCAGAGTTTTCTAAGCAAGTGCTGCTCATTTAGGCGGACACACCTGATCACCCCCTCAAATTCCCAAGCTTGCAATGTAACAGTGATAGGATTTACTTCCTGCCCTTCAGATGTGGTATCCTACCAGGTGCTGGGAGTGTTGGCGGAACTCAAAACTGCGAGCTAACGTAAATAGAACTACTGAGGACATTAAAGATCAACAATATTTGGCACTAATTTGACTTCTTACAAAGTGAAGCAAAAACTAAGCATGCACCTTATTATATCAGAATACTCACCTAGGAGAGGCACTTCTCTCACTTTTTAACAATTTTTTATCAAGAGTAGCTACATCAGCATCAAGACCTCAAATCCAATTTTATTTATAAGAATGGCGAGGCCTAGCTGCTAGTTTAGATGACCACATCAAGGCTTTACAACAACTAGTTGATCTATATAAATCACAAAAAATGCCATCTCTGCTTTCCAAGCCCCCTTAACTAGTCAGCGGGCTCTCATATGCATGGTGAAATGGACCTCAAACCTTGGAGGGAGCATACAAGCTAGATCAACAGATTAAAACTTGCCCTGAAATCAGAATAACCAAGAAACCAACCCCGCATAGACTGTACCACCACTTACCAAACCAACCCTATCCACCTCAAGGATGGAGTGCCTTTATTTTTGATAATGAGTAATAAACAGACAGAGTCACAGAGATGAAACTAGAGCAAGTAACTGATGGAGTAACTGAATTCACTATGATGGAAGAGTTTGTCAAGACATATCTACACACATGCCAGAAGTGCTTGTTCAAGCTCTTATGTCACCATATGCCTCATGATTGCAGTTTATTAAGTTTTTCATTCACGCCTCCTGTGACCTTAGTACCTCTCACTGATACCATAGTCCATGACCAGCCTTTTCCCAATCAAGTGAATTTCATATCCATAAAACAGAATACCTCTGTGATTTTGGTAGTTCATAAACCCCGTATGGACACAGACTTTAGTTCTTGTGGAAAGGTAGCAAACAGACCTCTGAGAACACTTATTATTACTGTGAACTAAGAGGCCCTAGAATTGTCCCCTACCAACCTTATGCAATGGTTAAAGTTGGAAAACACCATTCATATAATCCAACGTTTGAATATTTCAGTCACATATGTCCATTAATGGATGCATCAGTTTCCACATTGGCCCTATTATCTTACGCCCAAGCAGCAGTGATTCCTTCCCAATTTTTCAACAAATCTCAAGATTATTCCAAGTTGGCCACATATGTAATACTGTCACAAGAGTGTGCGCTATGAAAAGCTTTAATAAATTTGATTGTGCTTATTTATTGTTTTCTGTGGACAGCAAAGTCAGAGGGCGATGTGATAATGTTAAAGCCTTAATTGACCTAGATGCCTCTGGAAATTTATCAAATTCAAGATGACACAAGTCTTAGATCTAGCGGTTACCACAGGGGCCTCAGTCAAGGGTGTCATATAGTACCAAATCACTATTCCCTTATGCGATCTGTTGCTTTTTTGGCTCGTGGCATTGTTTCCATATCACTTCTCAGTAATTTTAAATCCACTCTACCCCATAATCCTGGATGTATGATGGTGGCACTGACAGTCAGTAACCATCAACCTAAAGCAGAATATTATCGCCTTCATAACATTTTATCATTCCAAATAGATTCTTTTGTTTCCCACTTTGGTGAAAGGAAAGCTTTATAGGCAACTGTGGAGTATTCCATCTCTGAATCATTAGCCTATCTTCATGCAATGCCCATGATACTTGAACCAATATAGAGATTTTTGACATGGATAATAAAAACCATCTCCCACCCCACTCTAAGTTTGATATTAACTTCTGCTTGATATTAGCCTCAACAAAATTAATTGCCCACTTTACCCTAAACTGCAGCCAAAGACCAAAATCTTGTAACCTAGATAGATGATGGCCAAGTGGTGGTTAATTAAGAAAAATAGCCAGTAAATTCCCCAGTGGTATTTTCTAAGAATTCTGATGGTACCCTGTGGCCCTGAGTGGACTATGACCACCTTAACAACGTTCCCATTCCTGATCCTTACATGCTTCCATTTGATGTTGTGATCTCTCAAGCAATTTCAAAATCATAAGATTTAAAAATTGATCCATTTGTGTATTCTACCAGGTTATGTTGAAGGAGAGGCAAGCATGGTTAATGTCCACCAAAAACATGCCATGGCATATACCAGTTTAGGTTCATGTCATTTCGATTTAAAAATGCCCCCACCATTTTCAAGAGGGTCATCAACCATACACTAGGCAACCTCCGCTTCACATATATAGTGGAATACATTAATGGCATTTTGATTCACTCCCCACACCGGAATAACATGAAAGAGACTTAGTAGAAGTGGCTGCCACCTTACAGAGAGCATCCTGCACACAAACCATCAAAATTTAATATTTTAAAGACACCTTACAATTCTTAGGAAACTAGATATTTAAAGATGGCCATGCAATCGCTTAAAAAAACTAGATGCATTAATGGCATGGGTAGCCCTAACCACCCAAAACAGCATAATAGCTTCTTAGGTTCAGTTACTTCCTAGAAAAAGTTTTCCTGGAAATCCTAAAATTGGCTTCCCTCCTTCCCTAATGAGCAAGAATGCACTTTGTCTGGTCAGAAAAATGTCAGCTGAATTTTGATGCTATTAAGGATGTTTAAATCTCATGCGCCAGTCTTGTGTTATGACAATGAATAAGAACCATCCATACCAGCATGCGATGCCTCATGTATATCCATTGGGGAAGTACTATCAAAGGAGCATGATGGTTAAGAACATCTGGTATTGAACTTTTCCAGAAATTCTACTAGTTGTAAACGCTTGTGGGAGTTATATGACAAAGAACTGCCCACCGTTGCTTGGTAAATGATGCACTGGCGATATTTACTATATGGGGTAGAGTATACAGTGACATTGTGCACAGAACATAAGTCACTCATATACTACCATAAACCACAGTAGCTTTCACACCATTTGCTAAAACCTTGGGCTTTGTTGGATCGCTTTTAGCCCTGGATTTCAACTGCACAGATTCGTGGATCCTAGCGTTGATTATAGGAATGAGATTGATAGACTGGGGCAATAGTATGAAGACTATTATTATTGTTGATTGCCCAAAAGCCACGTTGAGAGTAAAGTCCAGCGCTAAAATGGTGCTTCTTCCTCTTGAAGATATTCTTTTAAATTTAAGTTTAAATTTATTGTGGGGAAGGCCGACCATGGGATGGACACTTCCAAATATGACTCAGGAAGGATAAACATAGTACCAGGGGAGGCACCCCAGAGAAGCGATGCTATCTCTTGTTGCCAGCGGGAACGCCACTTATGGGGAGGGGAGGGAAAGTGTGAAGGGGCCGTAGCCACTATTGAGCACGTGTGGAGGAAGGGGTCTGATTTGATGAACCAGACTGGGAACCAGGAGGAGACCAGCTGTCGGCGACGCGGTAGGAGGTATCCAAACATCCACGCTTGAAAGTGGTCCACCAAATGAGACCAGAATCTGTGGACAGCTTCTGGGAGGGTGGGGATGGAGCCAGAGATGGCATCCAAGACAATCGTGTGGATAGTCCACATGGCGATTGCAACCACCAGAGCACGGAGGGAGGGTGGAAGGGGGAGGCCATTGATGAAGCAAACATATCTCTTGACAGACTGAAGGGATGCGTTTGATCCTGGCCCAGTAGACGTTGGACTTCACGCCATATCACTTTAGAGGTGGGGCACTTCTCCAGGCGGTGGAACAGCGTTCCATACTGGCCACACACGACACAGGATGAGTGTAAAGCGTTAGAGCGCTCAGCTGTATGATATACCCGCCTCAGGCAGCGCCACACATGGGAGCAGACTTGAGGCTGCAGCAGATGGTGTGCGTATTTCCAGATAGTCTTTTGGATCTTAGTGGAATAAGGGATGTTCATCATGTCCAGGTAGTCCACCCTGGATAGGACATGGGATCTAATGGGGATCACACCATTATGGATGGGTAGCCCCTGTACCTCTTGTGTGAACTGAGGAGAGGGGCGGCCTCTTCAGGTTGTATGTCCACTAATACGAATTCTCCACTCTGCACTTCGTATGGAGAGTAGGATTCGTTTGTAGGGTTTTAGTCCCGTGGGGACCTGTGGCCGATGTGTGTGATGCGAGGTATTTCATCAGGGAGTGGGGGTTTGATGGATTGTTGAGGCCCAAGGCTTGGGAGAAGTTGGAGCGGGCCGCGCGGGACCAGTGTTGGGATGGGAGTGTAGGAGCAGTGACGGCCACGATCCAGGTGCCCAGGATCTTGGCAGCATGGGCTTTGAAGTCAAGCAGGCCCATGCCACCTTGATAATGAGGGCCAAACATGACCTCTAGCCGTACTGGTGGATGGCGGCCTGACCAAAGCCATCCTTGCAGCAAAGCATACAGGGATCTGAAGGAGCTTGGGGAGAAGGGGATGGCGTGGGCTCCAAACCAGACTTTAACAGGAGCATAGAGTTGGCAAGAACAACCCTGCCAGTGAGGGTAGTAGAGTGGCTCTGAGAGAGGCGATTTGCTTCGTCACGTTGTCCAGTATACGGCACTCCATTACTGCTGATGCATATCTGCATGCCTCCATCCACACGCCCAGATGGCGCACCAGTTCTATGTTAGGACGTGGCATGAAGGGGAGCACCAGTGGAGCGGTGTGTGTTAAGTTAGTAAGGCGTGGACGTGGGCGAGCAGATGGGCTGGGTTGGGAACTAATTGCTGGGGCCCAGAAGTTCTGAAACTGACCAAGGAGGATGATTTCGGTTTTGGAGGCGTTCAGTGCCGCGTTGCTTACCCGGGAATATTCCTGGATGAGGGCTTCAAGCGCGCGTGCATCTTTGTTATTGACACCCCCACCACACAATAGTCTGCAAATGCCATCATCTTGACTGGGGTTTGGCCTGGCACATGGACCCCAGTGAGTTGGGCATTCACATTTCGCAGTAGTGGGTCAAGGCTAAAAGTTGTATAAGAGTGGGCTGAGGGGGTCCCTTGTTGCAGGCCCTTTGAGGGCGGACTACTTCCGTTAGGAAGCCTGGGCCATGCACTGCCATTGTCGCAGATTCCGTGAGCAGCATCACCCAGTTTATGAAGCGGGGGGTAGGTGGAATTGATGGAGGCAGGACCTAAGGTATTCCCAGTTTACTCTATCATAGGCCTTTTGTTGGTCCAAGAATACAAGTGCCCCAGAGGCTGTGGACTGACATGCATTAGCCACAGAGTGCACGTTATCCCAAATTGACCTTCTGGGGATGAAACCGAATTGTTCTGGGGAGATGGTGGCAGATGCTACAGTCCCTAAACTGTTAGCCATGATTTTTGTTAAAATTTTGGTGTCTGTGTTTGTTAAAGAAATGAGGCGCCAGTTAGCTAAGTCAAGCTTATCCCCTTTCTTGAAGAGTGTGACAGTAAAGGCCCATGTCCTCCTGGTAGGAGGCGCATTTCCAACAGGCTTTGGTTAAGTGAGGATAGCAGCAATGGGGATATATATTTGAATTATTTTTTGTAAAACTCATATGGAATGCCATCTGGGCCTGGGCATTTTCGGTTTGGCGCACCACAAATAGCTGTCCATAATTTGTTCGGAGTAACTATTTCATTATTTCCAGGTATTGGAAAATGGTGCAGATATGAGCTCAGTCAAGAAATTCCACCATTTCAGCCGGCTGAATTAGTTTGGCTTGGTATAACTCGGAGTAATATTTTTGCATTTTGATTGCCACTTCAGTTGGTGTGTCCACAATGGAATCATCCAATCTTTGCACCTGTGTGTAGGCCACACTCTGGCGTAGTGATAATTTTTTAAAGAAGTATGCAGTACACTTGTCGCCTTTAGTGATGCATGTGGCCCTGTATTGGACACAAACCCAATGTTTGTGTTGCCTTTTGAGTGCGTTGAGGTGGCGGCTGCCTCCGCCTACTTCTGGCCCCATGCAGGGCTGTATCCTGTGGCTAGGATGTTGGAATCCAAGTGGGCCAATTCTGCCAGAGCGCGCGAGATAACTGCCGATGTGGCTCGTGAGCATCTGGAGGAGAGATGGCGATAGTGGCGGAGGGTGTCCTCTTTGAAAGTTGCCCATGTGGAAATGGGGTCCGCGCAAAATGGTGAAACAAACAATCTTGCCAAAGTTGCCTCTTCCACCCATGTGGAAAATCCTGGCGACGCGAGCTTGGGGGGGGCGGATTTTGCACCAATGTGGGCCCTTTGCAACTGTGATGGGTAAGTGGTAGGTTATTGAGACCATTTGGTGGTCGGAGAATTCCATTTTTGTATTTTTGAAGTGGGAGATGTGGGGTTGGAATTTCGCCGGCGTTAGAATAAGGTCAATGCAGGTCATGGGCCTTAATTGGCCGTTGTGGACATGGGGATGCGTCATAGTTTGAGCAGTGGGGTATGTCATGGCAGCGCATCCATTAACCCAAGGGTGGCTTTTAGAACGCGTAGTTCATGACCCTGTGGGGCGTGGGGTGAGGGCGGCCACTTGTCCATTGGTGAGGTTAGCCAACAGTTCATGTCGCCAACTAGGAAAGAATCAGGGGGTAGCGGGAGGGATTTGACCGATGAGAAAATTCCCAATGCTTGTGTGCACTGTTTGGGGTGTAGATGTTGACAATTGCGTGTGCAACATCAGCCCATGAGAAGGTGACGACGAGCACTCGCCATTTAGGAATTTTTCTGAGGATGTGAATTTGAAAATTTTTTTCAAATTAGCACCCCACAATGCTTCAACCAAAAGGATAGGGATGGAGGAGCATTGTTTTCAAGCTTCCTCAGAAACCTCATGGACAGTGGGACTCCTGGATGGCCAGGATATCCACGGGTAAATTGTGTTGTAAAAACTCAGTTTCCTAGCCGTAGATGGGGAGGCCTTGAGTCTGGCGATATTCAGCGTCCCTAGAGTGAAGGTTTCCCCATTGCACCTTAGGTGTGAGGGGGTGGGCACCCAGGCCCACCAGCCTCCTCTAGATCCCCACAGGCTTTCACAGCAGTGCGGGTGTTAGCAGCAACGCTATCAGGGTTTTTGTTAATTTTGTGGAAAAAGTCGCGTTGGCTTTGGCCTTCGCTTTTTGTTTTCCCAACGTCGGACAAATTTTTTGCGGTGCGGATAAGTTTGGTGCACCGTCAAGCAGGTCAAAAAAATTTTTCAGTTGGGATAGGTCCCAAGTCAGTTTTGACTGGAGCTTGGGTGCAGCAATTGGGTGAGATTGAATCTCCCATCAGATCCTCATATTGAGTGGCCCGCTCAGCATGGGCTTCCCAATCTGACTGGGTGATGGATTCCTGAGTTGCTTCCACCGCGAAGGTCTCCATGTCCTCCTGGCGTTGTGAGTGTGGGATGGTGGTGGTGGCCTTGGCCGCTTCCTTGGCCGCGGCCCTATGGGCCTGCTTAGCCTTCTTCCACTCCTGTGGGGAGATGGGCTTTTACCAATAGGTAGCAGCCTTGTGCTCCCCACGGGAAAGCCTCCTTGTTGCTTGTGGTTGGTTTGTAGTGCGCCTCTCCGCTGGCCATGGCCACTGAGGGTGCTCTTAAATGTGACGCCCTCCTTGATGGGGCATGCATGTGCCTTATGGCCAAACGCATCACAGTGGGTGCAAATGGGGGGCGCGCTGTTCACGGTTACCCAGAATGGGTGGGTGGTATGCCCTGCGATGTCAATAAAGGTGGAGTGTGGGATCTGGGTTAGGTCCTTCACGATCTCCTCAGTTGGGGTCAGAACTGCGATGGCTTTGCTGGTGCACAGGTGTGGCATCAGCGTGAAACATTGCATTTCGAAAGATTGTATTATGCCATATATGGCGAGACCATCTTTCAGGTGTTGCTCCAAAATGTCACGTTTTAACATAGTAGGCAAAAAGTCAAACGTGAGGAAAATTTGGTTTGATTTTGTCCATCTGGTGCATTTGGTTTTGATGACCCATTGCCCTTTGGGGAAGTTGACCACTATGCGCACCACAGCAGCCTCATCTGCTGCTATTTTGCTTTCGA
Source organism: Massospora cicadina (assembly GCA_022478985.1). Classification (NCBI taxonomy): domain Eukaryota; kingdom Fungi; phylum Entomophthoromycota; class Entomophthoromycetes; order Entomophthorales; family Entomophthoraceae; genus Massospora; species Massospora cicadina. The sequence continues at coordinate 8,525 of JAKSZP010004219.1, read as the reverse complement.
AACCTAGGTCCAGACAACAGCATGACATGGAGTGAGGTGCAACGTACACCGCGGTCAGGAAAATTTTGTGTATATATTCACAAAATCTTTCCCATAAGGCCATTTTTGGATGTCCAGATACACACGAACTCCAAATTCCACCAACAAAAGTGGCTGGGAGTGTGGTGTGTTGATGTACTGGTTGCATCGTGCTTGCCACGTGAGTATCTCCGGGAAAATTGTGACCGCCAGTTTTTTGAGATTTTTGTCTATTCCCAGATTCTACGGGGCGTTTTGAATGTTGGAGGCCGCGGGCCTTCTGCCTGCTCCTCTTGCCTTGCTTTCCCAACTTCTCCCAGACATGGGCGCAGACTAATCTCCTCTGTGAGATTATCAAACTAGATTTAGTCTTGAATTGAATAGGTTGCAAAAGTGTTTGCAACGAGAAAGAAAAGTTCCTCTTGAAGATATTCTGATCTGGTTGAGAACACTTTCCCTATTCCCTTCTCGCAGAGCCAAGTGGAGATTTTGATATTGCCAACCTAAGGATATCTGATCCTTGCACTTTTCACTTAAAAGTAATGTTAAAACAACTAATGTTTAACAATTAAGCTAATATCAATTTGAATTTAATTTTATTAGGAAATTATTTGGGGTTTTTATAGTTAGAATTGGCACACAACCTTTCAGCTGTCTGATGAGAATATTTGTGCTCCTATACTGGTTACAACCCTTAGTGTTAGGCACCGAATCTCATCATATACCATTGCCTTGGGTTTCTTAGGCAGCATAACCTCAGATGTTCGGTGACCAAACAATTGGTATTAGGGACTCAAAACCAATTGTTTTGGCTGATAATAAATCCATTCCTCCTCTTGTGTTCAAACGTATTGGAAGATTCTGATAACTCCAATCTGTTCCACTATGAACGATTCCCTATAATTTGACTATCAGGTATTATCCCAATATCAAATTATTTCTTAATTTCATCAAGGATGATGCCTGACGAAATTATCATCTGTTGGCGGCCTCAAATATCATCAGGGATTTTGCTCGGCAGTATTCTCATCAATTGGCTACTATTGCCACCCCTCTACAATTATAAACTAATCATCAAATCTCATATTTGGTCAAAGGGCAGGGTTATGTGGTTCTCTGCAATACTGACACTAATAAAACAGGAATCATTGTGACATCCTAAAATTTTATGCTACTTCTCATTGTAGCTTTTGATTTCATGGCAAAGGAATATTATGTGCATTGTAATAAACTGTTGATATAGTTGGTAATATTTAATAGGTTGATGCAAGCATGAAACTAAAACCCTAGTTGTATCTTCACAGCCAATATGGGGTACTGTCTCTAACGCTAGACTGGTGCTACGCTCTCTTCATATCCTTCAAGATCTTTGAACTGAGTAAAAACTTCCCTCTAACGCTTCCTTTTTATGAATATTAATATTGGAACACAACCTATTATTAGGTTCAAAAGTTATCAGTTACTCTCATCATAAGGAGCCCAAGGAGATCAGAACAGTAATAAATAGACAAAGGATATCTGATCCTTCCATTCTCTACCACCTATGGAAAAAAACAGGCTAAATATTATAGTAATTGAATTAAACTTTGTTTTAATCTGCTTTGTTTTGATAAGAATGAGGGAATTTATAGGGAAATTAAACAAAATAAATGTTGGTGCCCTACTGGGGGAATGGCATCTTTTTCCATTAGATTAGCCCTTTTTTAGACTGAACACATAAGGAATTTCTTCAATGAACTGGTTAGCCTTTGCCGCTGTCTATCCCTGCGACCTTCTTCAGGTTAACTAATAGATGAGTCCCCACATTATCAATTAACCCAGAAGGGTAACCTTAGTTAAGTTAGCAACCTGCTTAGGTAAAGGGACCTTTATTAAATAACATCAGGTCGAGTATCATTAAAAGGTTAAACAACAAGTTGTTAATAGAAACATTGTCAGCACTTCAACAACTACACTAAATCCTCAATCAACTGGTGACAAAACTTAATCCACTCTTACAAAGTAATTAGATTACAAGTAGTAAAATTGATAACATAATTTCTCGTTTTTTGCCAGGGATGATCCCTGACGAGAGTTAAGCAATCTGGAAGATCAATAATGGCAGATTACCCTGGCAGATTACTTAATATCTGTTAGTGCTATTCTGCCAAACAAGTAAAAAAGTGTTAAAGGTAGTCAACTTGAAACAAATATACCTCACCGAGAATTTTCTTAACCAGTATAGGTTTCAAACTTGTATTGAACAAAACCTGCACTTGGGTGGAAGCAGGAATTACCCTAACAGGCTAACCACCCTTTCTGCTAAAAATAGCTATCAATAAAATGATATCATTTATATCCATTAGCAGGACTCATCTTTTAGCTAATAAGTAGATATGATATAACTAAACAAGCTTGTTATTGTGGCCAAATATCACCAAATCTTTACTTCGATTTTAATCATGAGTTTGTTTGAGGGGCATCCCATCTTTACTGATTATCCTGAGAAGGAGGCTGATCACTGGTTCCAATCCTGTGCATGGAATCAAATTTCAATTAAGATCCCCAAAACAAGTCTTGGCCAAACCATTAGCAGAGGGGGCTGTCATCGCCACCATCACAGCCCCTTAACACCTAAACCCCATTCACTAAGGATATAGTTAAACCCACCACTGGCTTTATAGCCCCCACTTAGTAGCATCCTATCAAAAAAGCCCAACAGTCAAAGCTAAAAGTTCCCTTTTAGATGTTGTATTAAATGCTCAATTAAAAATCTGGAAGGAAAGTCCCTAAGAGAAAGATACATGCTGGATGAAACCTCATCCAGTTTTGTTGCAAAAGGATGAGGTGTTTTACTTCCATGATCAAAAATTTATACCTGAAAATCTGTGCTCATGGGTCATAAATGAACATCATGATCCGGAAATCCTGGGGATCATGGAGTTGAGAAACCTATCAACCTGTTAAAAAGAGAGTATTATGGAAAGAGCTTATGAAGGACTGGCCCACCTACGTAGAACGCTGCCTCATATGCGCACAGTTAAGTTGCAAAACAGGTCATAATGGAATGTAGCACCCATTTAACAGATGGTGGGACCGTAACATCAATTTCAGTAGACTTTTTTGTTGGTCTGCTAACCTCCAAGGGTTTTGACGCGTTCATGGTGGTCATGAACAGGTTTAAGAAGATACGCCCTTTTATCTAATGCTTGACAACAACCACAGCTGAGGAGATGGCTCAGTTAATTGTGTCACACGTTTTTTACTATGTTTAGAGTACCTCAAGAAGTGATAAACAACATAGGGCCTCAGTTAACATTATATTTTGAGTTTCTCTGTGCAAAACGCTAAAAACTAAATCTTGCCAGTCATCAGCATATCACCTCCAGTCTGGTGGACAAACTTATCTAACCAATTAGTCACTAAAACAATATTTTGCTGCTACACTACTGCCTACTAGGACACTTGGTCAATCAACCTTTCTTTAGCCCACACTCATATAGTAACTCCTTACATGCCTGCCACAAAATTGACCTTGGGCTCTGCTAGTGTGCCAGGCCAACCAGTATGAAGACTGGCGGCCCTTTGCTATTTCGCCTTCATTAGCATACCAACCCCTATAAGTCCTGCGTCCAACCTACCAACCAACCACCAACGGTTTCGCCTTTAGCCCCAGGTGTCCTTGGTGTGTGCCCTGGAAAGTCCTGCCCCCTTCCTGGGCGGCTCAGGCACTCCCGCGCTGCCCCACCCTCGTGACCCTTCACCAACCCATCTGGGCATGCCCCAGCGAGTCCATCCCCCTTCTTGGGCGGCTATGGCACCTCCCACGCTGCACCCCGCTAGGGTTAACGGCTTGTCAGATCATCCGCTGGAAGCCAGCTGGCCAGGTTCCCACTGGTTCCTCATAGAGAGGAGGCATGGGAGCTGGCAGCGCCAGCCACTCCAGGCATGATCACCTGCGCCTATTGGCGATCTCCTATCCTATCTTCCCTATTCTAGTTGCACAAAGCTACTTCAAACAAACAGGAAAGATAGGCAAATGAGAGATGTTTATTTAGAGGGAATGAACGACTATTTATACTACTTTCAGGGCTACTGCGCCCAAGTGCTCTTTGGACAATCATCTGCCAGAAATCCCATCAGCCTCTTGATTCCAAACTTCAATCAGATCGTAAACTCTTCATAGTGATTCCCTCTTAGATCCGCTCCTCTGATCACCTAATATAAATTAGGTCAATCAATCATCATCATAAGTCGCTGGTCGATTATATATAAATTTTAAATTAATAGGAATTTGAGCATCCTCCGCATGAGTCGCCAGTGCTCTGAATTACTCAGCAGAACCGTTTTGGATGGATTATAATGGATTCATCAGCTTCCCGTCGGAAACTCCCACAATGACCTTCAGATGGCATTTTGGCAGCAAATGCAGCTTCCATCAAACCTAAACTCAAACAAACCTATATAAATAGATTGTATCGAACTAGGTAATTAACTGGCAATTACACATGACTAACCAGTACCCCAAATCTAATACTATTGGAAGGATTCATCTGGTTTAAATCACAACAATGCCTCTACAAGGGTGTCACTGATTTACACTAACTTAGGTTATAACCCCTCCTCATAATTAGCTGCATATATACACAAACATTTAATGGCGGATAGCTTTGCAATGCACATTTAGAAAAAACATCAACAAGGGCATAGGCAGTTGCCCAGTGTAATTCATGACACCATTCATTTTGCGGATCAAAAATGCAGAAAACAGCACCAAGCTATCAAACGTGCGATTTTGTAATGATAGACTTAGTCACATCGACCTTAAAGTTCCATGCCATGATTAAGCTTGTAAGTGGTCAGGCCATTCACCATCAGTAAGATTCTGGACAACGTATCTTTTCCTTTTGAGCTTCATTTGCATTGTAAAATTAATAAGGATTTTCACACTTCCTCATTGTCCATTTAAAAGGCATGAAACCGGCAGAAATTTAACTGATACTCATGAAGAGGGCACTGAAATTCAAGATTGAGGAAGTTCTGGATTTGTGGAGCGTCAAGCATTAAATACGATACCTGGTGTCTAGAAAGAATATCCAGTATATGAGAACAGTCTGATCCTTGCTCAAGATTGTACCAATTGCAAAAATGGATCTAGGTCTTTGATATCTGAATATCCAAAAGCACCTTCACCCACCACTGTCAAACCTGCAGCCAATGCAGCTATTAGATTTCCCTTGCCATAAATAAATTATGCTTTAGTACAAGCGCCAGAATGAGGAGTAGACTCTGGCTTTCTAGAAGAGGTTAATGTAAGGTCCACATGCATATCCAACAAACTTAACTGGGCGATATATCCCTTTTTAACTAGAGAAAGGGATGGGCCCCGCGCATAAGCACTAACAAAATTACCAAATCTAAGGTAAACCCTAGATGAGCGCCAGATATCTGACACTCCTCAAAAATTTATCTACTTCCTCCTCAAACTAGTGAAAAATTAAAAAAAATTATGACTCTAAATTCTGCCAAATTTACATGAATATCTTTTAAGGGTGTATAATGAAATCTGCATGAGAACCAACATATTGAATTTGGATTACAAAAAGGGGCAAAAATATATAATATTTTGCTTCAGAAATTCCTTGAGTGACCAAATTTTTTGTTAACATAAATAACAAGAATGATGTTAGAATGTTAGGGCCCATATAATCTAGCATAAATGCCTAGTGAACTGCAAAAATTACCACTTAAAATTTCCAAACCACAAAGTTTCTGTCATTTTTTATAAGATGGACTCATCCTGTTGTCCTAAATATTATTCAGTTCCACCTCCTCACTTCCCAGAAATTATTAAACCTGACACTGTGTTGATGGCAAAGCTAGGTTATTTAATGTATTCTTTAATATATAGTTAGTTATGCTACAAGAAAAACCGTTTTAATTTTTTATAAATTGTAAGAGGGATCTATAATCACCAAAGAGGCCACCACAACCAAATTAGGGCCCACGCTCATTATTCTCTGTAATGATAGTGGTCAATTTACTGGTGTTTTCTGCATTAGCATCACTCAGTAGAGAGAATCTAGTAAATTTATTTCAGATAATGTAAAAGTCATTTGATCTAGAGATTGTATAAACAATTAGTTGCCCCAAAATGACATCTAACATCTAATTTAATCTGCCATAATCAATAATAACTATAAAAGTCTAAAACTGAGGATTTGATATTTAAAGACTCTCTTTCTTCTCGGCGTAACTTTCTGTATAATTTATATGGTTAATAAGAAGTGAAAACTTAATTGTCTGCCGTAGTTTTGCTCCAATGTCATTGGTTTCCCCGCTGGCTGTCCCAGTGTGGGGCAATGGCGAAACACCCCCCGCCATTTTCTGTCTGACAGGAAAATGCGCTTGGACTGGATCACCCAGTTATACCAAACCCCTGGGATGATTTTTTCCTCCCAAGGATCTTGACGCCCACCTCACTTGATTCCAAGCAGTACCCCACTGCCCCCTGGTGGTCCCTAAGAGCAACATGCATTTCAGCCTTAGGTTCAAATATGGGAAACTTTTCCCATACAACGACCAAGCCATTATTGAAATGACTCAGTCAGTGATGACACCTGTCTGTTTTATTGACTTCCGCCCCTATAAGGGGTATTTTGATCTTGGCTTCACTTGTAAAGCCAATGCTGCTACTGCGGCAATGGTGCCCCTGGTCTTCCAGGATACACTCTACCAACAACACAGACCTGGTTTCCAGCGGACACCACCTTGGTGGTTCAGCTCTCTGGTTTGCCTACCCACCTTCCCCCTAAGATGCTCTACCAGAAGCTTATAAAGGTTTAGCAGCCTATGACTCCAACCTTCATCTTGCAACTTATGGTCCCAAATGGGGCCACACACCTCGCTGGGCCTTGGGTGTATGCCATGATCAGCCCTGAATTGAACGAAATTGCCCCATCAATTCCCCCTCGCACTGCTATCCCCTCTGCCCCTGACCATCCATTCTGGGCCCATGTTGAGGGTGGACAGATTATTTGTCCGTCCTGTTTCAAGTTAGACCACTCAAAATGCAAGTGTCCATATCTAGCAGCTTCAGACAGCAAAGATAGTTTATCTGACAGCCACCAATCCGCTGCCCATCCTGCGCCATTTCTGGCATGGGGTATAATCCTGCCTCACCCTCCCCCAAAGCCTGTTGCTGCAGCTGCACCTGCAGCCACCAATCAGACTCCACCTTTCCCCAGCGCCACACATGATTCCTCAAATCAAGCGCAGGATTGGACCTCAGTTTGATTTCATGCAACACCCAACAGATCAACCAATCCTCAACCATATTCCGATTCCCCAATTCAATTTTGCTTGAACCCATGGGAGTTTTTGGATGAAATGGATGAATCATGTAATATCATTGAAGAACCATCGCTAAAATTTGACCAGTTCTGTAATGTAGAATGGGATGCAAGATTCCCCCTCTTTTATATGCCCCAAAGCCAAATGCCAAACCATTCCACAGCGACCACCAGCTTGCAGTAGAAGCAGCTGCCACACCAAATTGACGTCCCCTCTGCAAAGCCACCAATAGATCAGTGTCAACAAACGCAGGAGGAATTTCCCATCCTGTTATCTACCATAAATCGTACCACAAAAAGTAAGATTAAAAACAACTACACATAAATGTCATGACACTATTAAAAACTGGTAACTGTAGCACGGAATCCAAAAGCTAAGATTACCCAAACCAACATTGCAACATTCGTCAAACTACCAGACGCCCAATTAAAGTCAAAAAAGTTTTAGTTAAATTTTACTGCTATCTTTATGGTTGGCAATTACTCAGAAGTACCAATCATCAGTGATATCAAACCACATACCACCGATGCCCTGAAGCCCTTGCTATCTGCCTTGACACGCACCCTATCCTGGGTTGAGATAGCTGCTGCTGAAGTTGAGCCCCTAATCCCCCCTCCCCTTCCATCATGGAGATATAAGTTTTTTCTGCTGCACATCTGGTTGGATGTTTTGTTTGGTGAGTTTCGTTCAATAGCTCATTTGGGCTTTTTGTTTGAATTAATTAGTTAGTTTATTTTTAGTTTAAGTTCTTAGTTTGGTAATGTCCATCCACTAATCAGCTTTTCTTGGTTAAATAAAAGGAATTGATGTTTATGATGAAATTGTAATTATAATGATGACGTAGTTGTCACTCCTTGCTACCAAGTGTGAGCCCAGGAAAATCAGCTCTTATTCTAATCTATACTTCATATGGTCAGAACATCCACTACTAAACCCAACCAGTAGTCCCTCAGTTTTAGAAGCATGGAAAATACTGACAGCGCTCAGTTTAATGATTGGAAATGGGGAGGTGATATTCATTAATCAGTACATAATGTAACTATCATCCCACAAAACCCACTTAGAAATAAGAACGGCAATGCTATGTAGATTGTTATAATTTTGGGCGGTATCATTGGGATCCGCCATAAGGGTCACACAGGTCAAACCCACTGGGCAACAGACAGACAATATGG
>JAKSZP010004218.1:0-118280 GCA_022478985.1 Massospora cicadina | reverse complement strand
GTTGTAGGTCCTTTTCCTCGAGGATTGCATTAACATCAGTATATTATTATGGCTGTTGACCATTTAACCAAATGGGTTGAAACCATTTCCATTGCTAGCCCTTCGGCTAAGGTATATAGCATTATTTCTATACCAACATATCATTTCTCAACATGGGTGTCCCAAGGTCCTTATGTCAGATAATGGGACTAACTTCACCTCGCAACTTATACAGAAGTTATCCAAATTATTTAACACTTATCATCGAATTGTTGCCCCCTATAATCCATTTACAAATGGGGCCATTGAACGAGTTGATGGAACCCTCATCTCAATTCTAAGGAAGATGGCATCCACTGACTCAACTTGGTGGAATTTTTATTTTGCCTAGTGCCTTGTTTGCTTATTGGATAAGCTATCATCGCATTATCAAAATGGCCCCTTTTAAATGCATATATGGGCGGGATCCTTCAGTCCCTTCTAGTGTTCAGACAATCCTTGAAAAAAGCTTTCTAGAGAATTATGATTTGATTTATGATGAATCTGACTGATGATATTATCCATCTTCAAGATCAATCAATGAAATCAATTGAAACAACCACTCAAAGAGAGACTCAAATGAGTAATCAACACAAACCTGCCTTACCTGAATACCAGATTAAGGATTATGTTATGTACTATCATTCTCGCCTGGTGGGCGAACTGAAAAGTTAGAAACTAATTGGTCTGGTCCCTATCAAGTTATATTTTAAAAGGACTAGAGTATTCGGTTGTTCATGTTGATACTGGTATAGTGGTAAATTATATTCATCCTAGGTTTTTAAAAAAGTCACCCTCCACGGCGATTAAATCTTGAGGGGGGAAGTGTCAGAATTTCGCAGAATTCTCTCATTTCTGAACATTCCACCCCATCAATTCCCCAGCATCATAGAAGGAGTGAGCAATATATCTCAATCTATCAAGGTTGATGATCAATCTCATCCCAATCAACTGATTGAAGATTTGATCACCCAGAGTGTTGGGATATTTGCCTATATTCCCAGCCTGCTAGATTACCTGGTATTGCTAGGGGAAAATTCCCTAAGGCGAAGTGAATCAGAAATCAGTTGGCTCAAATTTTGGAGTTCTATGTTTGGGGGGAATTTGGGATATTCACCTGTTCATATCCGTCAAGGATCAATCTGGATGAATGTCTAATATCTCATTGGGCGGAGTGGCCGACGAAATAGGGGCATCTGATAGTGATTAACTATCAGGTGTACTGATTGGGATCAGTCAGGTTTCATCACTGACTGATTGGGAATGAATAGGGAGTTGCAAGGCGATTGATGCCGCCTGCAACTAGAAAATTGATCAGTTGGTGAAGTGACCTACCATAATGGGTAAAAAATCCCATTACCTAAGCAGGTCGCTAGCCAATTATGGTTGGTTCACTTCAATCGAGAGGAAAATGTTAAGGACATGTTTTCCAACTATTTCTATTTGAGGTCTTGAGGATGTCCAACGACTGAATCCTAGCCAGGATGGGGAAGACCATTGCTGCTGAGATGAGGAAGGGTGACCAATGGCAATGGCTGCCATTTTATCAAAGAGGTGTCAACTGAGGGTTAGACGGCTGAATCCCCTACTATATAATTCCCTAGGATCTACTCTAATAAAACATTGAAAAACACATACATTAAAAAACATAGATTAACAGACATTAAAACATTATTATTAGTTTTATTAGTGGTATTGTCAATCTGGTTATAGTTAGGCTATCAGCATCCAGTGTGAAGTTCCATCTCAAGGATATTATTGCAGAAGGCAATAATTGGAAGACTCTCAGATAGAAGAGTAGAGATCTGAGCGGGGATCTAGAGATGAAGGGAACCACAAGCAGGGATAGCTGCCAACTGTGTGTTGGGCTGAAAGAGACTGTCATCAGGAGATCTTGACGAAGATTGGGTGGACAGTAATATAGGGAACAAATCCCTATGAGTATGACTTATCGAGTATTTAATCAGAAGTACTGGCTGAAGCTTTGGGCCAAATTTTGGTTTGAACTCAACTATGGATAATAGTCTCCATACTATTATTGGATAATACATTCTATACAACGCGAGGTGCACGAGAAAATTGAACCTGTGCAGTAAAAAGGTTACTGGGTTGATGACCAATAATCAACCAAGAGTAAATTTTTACAAGTTGGTGCTCACTACAGGAATAGTTGAGTAAAGAATCTATTAATAATGTTGCATAAAGAGGATGTTCCAATTCTGAAAATATGTTACTGAAGGAAGTAATGAAGATAGAACGTGAAGAGGATCACGTTCAGTGGCGCTCACCCAGCTCAGCAGTGGAGCTTTGAGTGAAGCAAGATGAAGATACCCAAGTTCAGGGAAAAGGACTTGCAGCCTAGATACGGAACAATCTAGTGCTGCAAAGAAACCAGTTCCACCGGACATCTACTTGAGATAAAGAGTATCAGCAGGGCCAACTTGGGTTGAAATTGGGCCCTCTGGAAATAGTCCCAAGGAACATCAGGCCCAACTCAGGTTGAAATTGAATCCGCTTTAAATAGTCCTGAGGAGAGAGTGTTTAGATGAGGCATTGGATGAAATAAGAAGCAATCAATCCGGAGAATTAATTGTCATACCAATGAAGAGATGAAGTAAAATAGGGAATGTTTGATCCAAGATAGTGGAGGAAGTCATTTGACTTAATAACACTCAATCACTGGTCAGATGTTATTGGAGACGAGTTCATTAATTCAGGAGAATATAGATGAAGCTAACGAGGCCAGAACGACCTGTGTATTTAAGGATAGCCATGAAGGCTGAAAATCGTTTTCAGGAGAAAAAACGAGCTGGACAATTGGATGAAACTGTTGGCTGATGAGATACGAAGATCCAAAAGCATCAGTTGCCAAACAAGAGATAAAATAGGGCCTGTTGGACGAATTTCCAGTCAGGATTAAAGGCCTAATTCAGGAGAACTGCCCTAAGTTGGCAAGTATGGCCTATACATGAGGAGACAGCACTGCTGGTCGTATATGTAGAAAGGGCAATACTAAATAATAGTATTGAGCCTAAAAGAAAATAATTGAAATGTTCCCAGCGGACCTCTGAACCATTAAATGGTTATGTCCTGAGATTTTGGTCAAGTCCCTTGAAGGGGACCACTGAATAAAATGGTTGGTTAAATCTTACAAGGAAAAGATTTTGAACCATGATAACTGGTAGGTTTAAGTAGCCAGGTCCCAGTTAGGATGAAGAGGAAAAAAGGACCTCTGAGCTTTTTGTAGGTTGCAAGTCCCATTGCAAATGGAAAATACAAAAAATATATATAATATTAATTTATCAATTTTATGGTCTAAGAGTTCCAGACCTAAGAAGTGACAAGAAATCCCAATGGGAGAATTGAGATGATTCCATTATTTTGGGTCTATTGAGGAAATGGGATTACCAGCTGGAGTGGCCAAAAGTATCAACCTATTGGTTGATCAGAAGCAGCTCGCAGATCTGCTGGAAGGGCAGAAGGAGGAGGTGCTTAAATTTGAGAAATATTGGGTAGTGTATGCTTAGGATGTTCACAATTTGGGATGCGCATGAGACATAATTCACAAGGTCAACACCGGGTAAAATCTACTGATAAGAATGAGACTGATCCAAAGATTGAAAGCCGCTGAAGCAGTAGTGGAGGATGAGATCAGCAAACTAGTGAAGCATGGTCTTCTAGTTCCATCATCAAGTTCCTGGGCGAGTCCAATTCTGATTGTAGAGAAGAAGGATGGATCAAACTGGGTGGTGATGACTACTGGAGGCTGACCAAAATTACAAAGAAGGATTCATATCCCCTAACAAGGATTGATGATGCGCTGGATCAAATTAGGAGAAGCAAAGTATTTCTCCACAATGGACCTAATCTCGGGATACTGACAGATTGACTTTCCAGAAGAAGACCAAGAAAAATGTGCGATTATCACCGCGCAGGGGTTTAACCAGCTGACTTGGATGCCCCAGGGTCTTTGCAATGCGCCCGCGACATTCCAGAGGGCCATGGACGCAATATAAAGTGACCTGAAGTTGTCATGCATCCTGGTATATCTGGATGATATTAATGTGTTCAGTAGAACGTTTACTGATCACCTGCACCACTTGGAGGAAGTTTTTAAGAGACTGTCCGCGGTTAACCTGAGGATCAAGCCAAGGAAGTGCCACTTCTTCAAGAAAGAGCTGGAATACTTGGGATTTGTGATTAACGCAAATGGATTGCAGCTGCAAACTCAGAAGATAGAATTGATAGAGTGCATGGCTATGCCGATGAGTGTCCAAGACATCCAAGTATTCCTTGGGATGGTCAGATACTACAGAAGATTTGTTCAGGACTTTGCCCAAATAGCCAAGCCTTTGTTTCATTTATTAAAGGATCTGAAAAAAGGATTCATATGTAATGAAGAGGCCCAGGACTTCTTCGATGAGTTACGCTGGTATCTGATAAATTCACCAATCCTGAAATATCCAAATTTCAATCGGTAGTTTATCATCTAAACTGATGCTTTGTTGATGGCGATTGGTGCCATACTGAGCCAAGTAGATGAAATTGGGGACGAGCATCCAGTGGCGTATGTGAACTAAACACTCTTAGCCACTGAGAGGAATTACACTGTGACTGAGCATGAATGCCTTGCAGTCATTTACGCATGTGAACAGTTTTGGGTGTATGTCCACAGAATGTACTTTAAGGTGGTAACGGACCACTCTTTGCTACATTGGCTGCACAATCTATGGGAACTGGAAGGACAACTGGCCCGATGGGCACTTGAGCTTCAGGTTTACAATTATGAGATAGTCCACTGAGTGGGGGCTTTTCACCAGAACGTGGATGGATTATTGTGGTTACCAATGGTCCAGTTGGTATACCCACAGGCGGATAAGCTATTCCAGAGAATTTTCAAAGGAAGAATCAAGGACGAGCCTCAAGAAATCCAAGGTGCAATTAGAAAAGCGATGGAAAACACCGAGACTGTGGATGGACAAGTATTCAAGATGATCAACAGGAAGTGGCTATTATTCCCAAAACTGTCAAAAAGAGCAGCAATAGTACAAGAAGCTCACAAGGTTGTTGATCATGGAGAAATGAGAAAAACAACTGACCATATTCGCCAGTATTACTACTGGGAATCGATTAATTACAATGTCACGGATCATCTGGCTTTTTCGTGGAATTCCAGCTTCATAAACCACACAAGAATACAACTGGATACTTACTGGTTCGACCTGGATTCACCTGGCACACGGTGTCCATTGATGTGATGGGACCACTGGCGATGAGCACAGGAGGAGTCAAGTACATCATAGTAGCCATTGACCATCTGATGAGATGAGTCAAAACAAAATCCCTAACCAGAGTTGATGCTACCAGTACTGCGAGATTCATCCTGGATCAAGTATTATACCGGCATGGATGTCCACAAGTCCTATTGAGCGACAATGGGACCAACTTCACATCTCATGTGATCCCAAGGCTGAATAAAATAATGGGGATCTGAGGAGTTGTGTCAGTATCATACCAGCCAGAGACAAACAGACTGGTAGAACAGGTCAATGGGACACTGTCTTGACGCTGAAGAAGCTAGTCACAGGGAGAGCTTCCGCATGGGGAACATACTTGAGTTTAATAACGTTCAACTACAACATTAGTCATCATATGGTGATGGGAAAGACGCCGTTTAAAGTTACTATATGGGAGGAAGGCCACGTTGCTATAGATATTATATTTGGTAGTAGAACCTACGTTGGGAGTTAGTACCAAAATATACCTGAACTGACTGATGAGTATCCTGATCAATATGAAATTGCAAGCATTTGATAAGACCTTGAAGAAAAGGATATGAGCGAAATTTATGGATGACAAGAATTGACCAGCATTAAAGAATATTGAATAGGAGAAATTTTCGCCTATTGTGATATGCATGGTTTTGGATGAAGAAACAAATTGGATGCATTGTGGTCAGGTCCGTTAGAAGTAATCGCCAAGATGGTTACCAATGCTTACTCCATCAAGAATCTCTTGGATGGAAGAGTAGTAAATTGAGTCCACACTAAGTATCTAAAGCATTGGATCAAGTAAAAAAGGAAAAGAGTTCCCAAAGGACCAATGAACCATTAAGTTGGTCATGTCCTGATGATTAGTCAATTCTAAAAAAAGGACCTATAAACCAATCTAGATGGTTAAGTCTAAAGAAAAGGACCTCTGAACCATGGAAAACTGGCAGGTTTAAGTACCCAGGACCCAGTTTGGGGGAAAAGAAGGACTTCTGAACCGAAACAAGGTCAAGTCTATAAAGAAAAAAAAGAGAGAATAAAGATAAAAAATTGATAAAAGGTATTGGAAAAAAGATTTTAAAATGCATAGATAAAAAAGCCAGTATATTAGAATTTTTATTTTTATTGATCATCCTCAGTACAAGGATGATTCCACCTATATCGCCTCTTGGGGGAGGGAGGATGGATCGCAGTAGGAATAAACAGCCCATCAAAATTGATATGCGATCATACACTTGTGAGGGTGAGACCTACATGAAACCACATTTGTTGAGTGGACGCTGAGCCCTGAGAAAACGTGACTAGGGGAAGGGAAATTGAAATGTCAGAAGAAGCCAATCACAAAACCCCAGAGCGGGGAGGAAAACAGCAATAGAGAAAGAGGCAATCAGCGAATAACCCTGAGTAATCCTGATAAGGCACTGGAGCTGGAAGATTTGTCTTGAGCGCCTGCTGACAGGCTTCATCAAGGAAACTGGACATGTGAGCTGGCAGCGAAGAAGTAATACTCAAGGGGGGTTGTCAAATCATGCCCCAATTAACGCCATCAACAGAAGATAGCGATGAGAGGCTCCAGAGAAGAGGTAGTTGTGCAGAGAGCAGATTGCATTCTGCAAACAATGACTATGGGCTTCACGGAAGCTAAAGCTGAATGACTGATGGAAGTCAGGTGAGGCTGGAAGCTTTATCGACCAACTTTGAAGAACTTGTCCAGCAAAGTGAAGAGCATAAGTAGCATTATCCCAATCCAGAAGGTTTTCCAGAACAGAGGGATTCAGCGCTAATGTCAAAGCCTCGGTGACTTGGGCCCAGAGTTTAGCGTAGGGGAGCTCAAAGTGTATGCTGTTCCCAAATGAAAGCTCAGAAACCATTACAGCGGGTTTGTAGAATTGACCAAGTCAGAAGAGGAACTCAGGTAGCAAGTCCAACCTGGACAAGAATGAACAATCCAGAGCGACCGGCATGATCTCTGGAGCATTGACTTGATGTTTGGAGCATCAGCAAAAGGAGCTAAATCCAGGAGGGTTTAGAAGCTAACTTGGGAATTGACTGTAAAGGAAGAGTCAGCTGAGAGTTATTCGAAATGATAGCCAGCCTGGTTTTGGTGGGATTGGTTACCATTTCTGGTTATTTTTGGGAAGGACTAGCCACTTGTGCCAGACTAAGCGTATGCGTCCTAGAAGGACCATAGAAGAGGTTCCATTGAGCATCCCAACTCATCTGCTGAAAGAGGCGGAGGTCTGGATCATACAGACTGTTAAGAAGCTGCTGGTAGCAAGATTCTGGATTCAACATATGAGCAGTAGAGGGGGGATGTTGGACTTATATAGAAGTTGACATTATGCACTCTATAATCCATTAGGCTCCATTTTGGGGAAATTAATATCAAAATTAATGAGATAAGTTTTCTGAGGAAATAATTAAGAATGACTTACAGCCAAGAGGTTATGAGTGAAATAACGAGGGCAAATAGAAATAAGTATTCTTAATCAAGCTGTGAAAAAAACATTGATGGCAAGAGTCTCCTGTCTAGGACAAGGAGAGAATCAGGAATTCAAATACACCGGACCAAGAATTTTTAATATGACAATGGGTCATATACCCTGACGGAGGGAAAACTGGATCCTGGGACTAATATCATCACAAGTAAATTGACCAGCCCGGCACAACAGAAGGTCATGGGGACCGCTCTCTGAGTAGGTGGTAGCGAGGAGGAAGAGGAGGAACGCCATATGCTGAAGGTCATCCTGAGCAGCGTTGAGTATTGAAAAGTGTACTCCGCTTGAACAAATGAAGTATTCAACCAGGTGTCCAAATCAGTGTTCTCATGCCCCAGTCCTTTTCTCGCTGGAAATCTAGGCAAGAGGGGGGATGTGTTGGAATTTTTGCCCATACTCCTAGCCTGCTAGATTACCTGGTATTGCTAGGGGAAAATTCCCTAAGGCGAAGTGAATCAGAAATCAGTTGGCCCGAGTTTCAAAGTAACTACGTTTGGGGGATTTTGGGATATTCGCCTGTTCATATCCATCAGGGATCAATCCAGATGAATATCTAATATCTCATCAAGCGTATTGGTTGACAAAATAGGGGCTTCTGATAGTGACTTACTATCATATGTACCAATTGGGATCAGTCAGGTTTCATCACTGACTGATTGGGAATGAATAGGGAGTTGCAAGGCAAGTGATGCCGCCTGCAACTAGAAAATTGATCAGATGGTGAAGTGACCTACCATAATGGGTAAAAAGTCACATTACCTAAGCAGGTCGCTAGCCAATTATGGTTGGTTCACTTGGATCAAGAGGAAAATGTTAAGGACATGTTTTCCAACTCTTTCTATTTGAGGTCTTGAGGATGTCCAACGACTGAATCCTAGCCAGGATGGGGAAGACCATTGCTGCTGAGATGAGGAAGGGTGACCAATGGCAATGGCTGCCATTTTATCAAAGAGGTGTCAACTGAGGGTTAGACGGCTGAATCCCCTACTATATAATTCCCTAGGATCTACTCTAATAAAACATTGAAAAACACATAAATTAAAAAACATAGATTAACAGACATTAAAACATTATTATTAGTTTTATTAGTAGTATTGTCAATCTGGTTATAGTTAGACTATCAGCATCCAGTGTGAAGTTCCATCTCAAGGATATTATTGCATAAGGCAATAATTGGAAGACTCTCAGATAGAAGAGTAGAGATCTGAGCGGGGATCTAGAGATGAAGGGAACCACAAGCAGGGATAGCTGCCAAATGTGTGTTGGGCTGAAAGAGACTGTCATCAGGAGATCTTGACGAAGATTGGGTGGACAGTAATATAAGGAACAAATCCCAATGAGTATGACTTATCAAGTATTTAATCAGAAGTACTGGCTGAAGCTTTGGGCCAAATAATAGTTCAAACTCAAAAACAGATAATAGAATTATACTATTATCAGATAATACATTCTATAAAACGTGAGGTGCATGAGAAAATCAAGCCTGTGCAGTAAAAAGGTTACTGGGTTGACGACTGATAATCAACCAAAAGTAAATTTTTACACAGAGATTAATTCGCTCTGGTAGATTGCAAGCCGTTAAAAAGCCTATAAATATTCCCTATTTTCAAAATAAAAACTAGGTCAAATTATAACCTGTATTTTTGTTTAAATTTATTACTTTTTTGGAGAATCCGCTCAGTGTAACTTCAAGAGAAAACTCTGCACCTTTGGAAGTGTAATTCAAAACTTCCAGAGGCATACACTTCCTTTCTTTGTCCTTGTGATATTTGATAGGCAACCTTGTTTTCCATCATATATGTTCATTGTACATTGATTGATTCCTCCTTGATAGCCTTAAATGACATTGCTTCTAAGTGCTAAGGTCATGTGCAACTTTAGATCTGTATTTAATACCAATAAACTTTCCAACACCGTCTTTGTTGTTGGTAAATCTATTGCCTCAGTTTTTATGACTGTTGAGCTTTGAGATAGTAGTGAGCTATGTAATTCACAAATGATTCAATATTCTTCATCTTCATAATAAAAGAAGTTTAATTTTATATTATTAACATTTTGTTAATTGCCAAAATCAGACAAAACTCTTTATTTGACTTAATACATGTTAAACCTGGTCATAAACTTGCATTAAAGATCTCCTGAGTTATATGACTCATTAACCTCAAATGTAGCAAACTTTCTGGCAATTACTCGCGCCATCTATATGTTCTCATACAACTGTAGGAAGCCCACAATCTTTTCTTTGCCAGTAGTGAGCATTTTCTTAAGTAAAGCTCAAATATAGTATCTTTTTTAGCAATTTCAAGGTTCATGAGACAAATAGCGCAGTTCAAAATTGAGTAGCAAAGATTGATGTCTCCAGAAATATTTATTTTCTTGATGACTTTAATTCTTGGTGCAGCTTGTCTTGCTGGTAAGGTTTCAGTTCTTTTAAGTTTTGTCAAAGTTTACTTTATAAATTCATGTTGTTCCAAACGTATTTTATACTTGTTTAAGGTGCATACGTTCAATAAATTTCATTTATTTTATTAAAATTCAACCTTCAAGTTCCTTCAAGGTGGATTATATATTTTCAAAATTGAGGATTAAGTAACTATTTTTGGTAGCAGCAACGTGAGACCTTCTATCTGTCTCTTAATTCAACTAACCATGTTTACAAATCAATTATTTCTTGTTTTATATTTTTCATCCTTGCCTTGATGCCATTCTCTTTTATCGCCAGGATTTTAGAGGATCCTTCATTATAATAAGCCTTCATGTTCTTGACATCACTCATTTCATTTATGAATTGTACTCTCTTTTATCATTTCATATGATGGTGTTTTCCTGTAATGTGAAAAAGATTCAACACCTTGGTATTTACTTGCCTAACTTGGGTATCCAGGTTGTTTATTGTGGCTATTTTATAACTCAAATTAGACATTAAAAGTGATTTAGGTGTGCTTTAAGAGGTTAAAAAATTTTTGGGTATTTAATTTCATACTTGCTCAGCGTTTCAACAAATAATCCTGGTTTCATGCTGTTTTCTCCTTTTGCAAACATTTGTGGGAAATATGTCACCACTTTGGCGATAACATATTACATTGATCTCATGAAAAGATAAAACCTAAACTTAACTAACCACTTTTTGTAAAACTCATTTTTCATAAAACTTCCTCTCTGCAAGTAACTCTTTGAAAGTAGATCTTAAGACTGATTACTGATGATTCTTCTACCTAAACTAAAGTATAGTGAAATTAAGCACAAACTTAAGCTTCTGCGGTAAAGATTTGATTAATGATATAAAATTGAAGTATTTTATACTTTTGTAATATTCAAGAAATATTTAAGTAAAGGGAATGTAGATATATGTTATACTATACTAATCTGTTAGCTACTAGTCTCTCTTCTTAATCTCTACTTTCTTCATATATTACAGTTATTTAACGTACCTTATGCGGTAGCTTCTTCTCACAATGGGTGTATTGTTCTGGATGTTGTTTACTTCCATGTATAATCTCCGCATCCTGGTCACATGTGGAAATAAAATCATTTTTTAGTTTGATTTTAAGCCCTTTTTATACTTTTTAAATTTATCAGAGTTTGATAGATGGCTCCATTCCAAGGTATATAGACTCTGGGCATTATTTGTTAAGTTAGTTTGTTTCATCAGCCAATCTAGTAATATTAAACTTGGATGATGGTATATAAATGAGGTAATTTACTTTTGCTGCATATCTGTCATCAGTCTAACATTGGTAACATCAGCTGAGTTTCTCTGTTAACAATAAAATGTATAGTTAGCTCCCTTGAGGTTAATTAGGGCATAAATCTACATCTCTAACTATCAAATTGTTTTGCAAAGAGTATAAAAGGACCGCATCCATGTTGAAAACCATATAAATGTTGCAAACTATAAAAATGAGACTGTTCAAACCTGGGTTACTGAATCCTTAGTAAACTCATTTCTGGAAATTGGTCGTCTAGTATACAAGGGTCCTTCCTAAGGTTGAGAATTTACTGTCACGGCTAGTGATAAATTTCCTGGATTTAACCGCCCCCACAAGCCAAGTCCAACAAGCCCTTGGAGCAAAAACCAGAACCTCTAAGGGTCACTGAGGACCTCTATAAGGTCATTGACAGAAAATTGGTTTTGACTTTGCCAACCAGAGCTGAGGAAAACGGCCCATCTGAGACGAAAAACCTGGCGATAATCAAACCTAAAACACAAAAAAGTACATGATATGAGGTTATGGAAGTTGGCTAAATTTAAAAAGAAAATATTTTGTTGAAGAATGAAAAAATTTGTGGCTTGGATCATATTTTAATAAATATTTGGAACCTTCATAAATAATTCCCCTTTAAATTAAGGCCCAAGTAGAAAGGCTTTGCTTTTCTCATATACTATGATCTATTTTAATAAAGTTTAGAAATTATTGGGCAAGTTTCCTGCATTTTTTGGGTCATCTTAAACAAAAAATACACCTCTCAGAAGTTGTGCGATGGCTGGAGTCCGTTTTCCACTCTGGTTTGCCTCTACTGCTGTATTTGAGCCCTCTGCCCACTTCACCGCCTATTCCACCAGTCCGCCGCTTCCTATTTTGCAGCCCTTTGTCCTATATTTTACGCCACCCTTTCCAGCTCCCAGGGCCTCTTGTCCCTGATGATTGTGGCTAGTTTGGTGTGCGTTTTGCTCCACAGATTTATATGGAAACATAATACCGACCTTTTAGGACGTCACTTCATTTATTGGGGTACTTTACCATGCTGTCACACCTTTGGCCTGAGTCTTTCCCCTCAGCAACCTCCTGCGCACCAGTTTCCTTAACAATTACTATCAAATGTACTTGTGGCATCTTCCACAACACTGACAATCAAGTTTAGCATATGTGAGTACTTAATGCCATTTTACCTTCCTTTATAACATAAACACTATCAAAAGGACACATGAACATTCTTAAAAAGTAGAATGTCATCCGTGACTGGGCCACCCCTACCTCGCTTTCTGTAGATAAGGAGCTATCTTGGAACATAAAAACTCCGTTAAGAGATCATACTGCAGATGCTCACGGTGGCCACACCCCTCTATGCTGTCTCTATGAAGAAGACTGTGGTAGAAGTTTGTTTGCAATGACGGTTTAATTTTGTCAAATTTATTTTTCTGTCAAGACTTACATCAATTCACAAAGACAAAAAGATAATAATTTTGGTGCAATGGTCGCCTCAACCGTTGCCCTAATGATAAATTTTAAAATCTGTGGATGATGGAATAGAAAACATTTGGCATTTTTTCAAGAAAATGTCCATGGCCCAACTATATTACTAAATCTATGATAAAAAGCATTATGCTGTAGTCAAAGCTGCGTTAAAATAGATGCACTACTTTTTTGGATACCAATGGTCCTTCATTGCTTTTATGTAGCATAGAGCACTACTCTGCTATTGAGCACCACATAATCTACCCTGCTTTAATCCTAAAAGTTGTATATTCTCATAAATGTTCACTTCAATTATGAATTTTGTAAGCAATTCAGACCCCTAATTCTATATGCTTTCTCATGGACTAACTTCTTCTCACCAGACCCATTCCTTTGTAGTCACACAATACCCAGTTGCTTATCAAATTGATAGCAAGTCACTATGAACTCTTACTAAGTAGATCTAACATTATTACCCTGGCTTCATTACCTAAGTATATATTAGTAATTATCTCTAGAGTGAAGCTCTTTAAGATTATCACAAAAGAATTTAGAGAGAAAAGTCATCCTATTTTTAAAAATGGAGAATCCCTATTTCAGTTTTTTTAGATCTTAGAAGGGGTCTTCTTACATCAATAAAAGTGGCGGGCACCCCCTGGCCCTCTTAGGTAATAAGTAATCAAGCAGAATCATGATCCCTTTTGATTAGCCAAGGAAAGAACAAGACTATAGAGTGAATATAGTCTTCATTTTAAAAAGTCTAATCTTTAACATAGCTATGTACTTTAAATCCTGTTTGTACTGAAATTGCACAAAGGCTAGTCGCCAGAAGTCCAAGTGCTTACTGATCCCCTATAAGAATTCAAAATTCCCTTGGACCTACATAATAGTATTTTATTTTGGAACTACCCTTTCTAAAGGCTATGATGCTATCATAGTGGTAGTCAATTGCATGATCCAGGTGGCCAATTTCATCTGTCACATCACAATAACTTCTATACAGACCATTCAATTGTTTATTAACAACATCTTCTGTTATCACGGGATCACCTAGAAGATTTATAGCATTAGAGGCTGATGGGATTTGAGATAATAAGCGAGCCAAGATCCCCTATTATGAATCGAGGCCCAATAAGTTGGCTCTTAAACCTTTGTGATCTAAACCTGTCCCTAAAGGCACTGATCAGAAATTTGATCAGAAAGCATCACTCCATGGTAATTGATGGAGATTTCTTCTGGAATTGCACCCTCACTCCTTGATCTCAAAAGGTGCGACTCCCAACAATGCAATCATAAGGATGATATCTACATAGAACAACAAAGGCATTAACTAGGAAGTCAATTTGAAGGGTGTGAAGGATCCTGATTCTATTGGGCTATGGAGGTCCTCTCAGCATCATGTCCCCACTCGCCCCATAAATATCAAATTCTTCTAATTCAATAGAGTAGTCTACTACCCCATCTTTTCATCTTCATCAGCCTCTCCACTAGTTTTACAACTTTGAGCACATTTTAAACCTCGTCTAAAATCAAGAGGATTGTTAAGATGATGTAATTGTTGCTCAGTATAGGTGGATCCAAGTTTTCCAGTGAAAATGCCTATCACAAAAAATGGAGAATAATAGCAACCAAGAAGGACAACTTACCAACTGATTGATAAGCATAACTCAATGAATCAATACCTCTCAGTACAAGGTAGCCACTCTCCAGCCTGAAAGCTTAAGATGTCTGGCCACTATCCAACTCACCTTACTCTCCATTGATCACAATCAGTATCAACTCTGGTAAGTTAACACCAACGAGATTATTCAGCAGCTATTGAATAAGCTTATACTCTGTGGGAGGCCGTTCTAGATGTTTCTAACCCTCTTTGGTGCCTTTAGTGATGCAAGATTTATAAACCTTGGCTTTACTACACTTTAGGAGAGCTGGCTTTTAGTACTGAACGCTATCTCTGAATTTTCGTTCATCTAGCTATACACTACATCATACATTTAGTTAATTTTCATCACATGAAGTGGCTCAATAAGATGGCCACTCAAACACTACACTCAAAATTGATGCTTTCTATATGCTGCCTCCTCTTTTATTTACATCAATTATGAAGCCATTGTCAATAAAAGTCAGCTAATTAATGAGGATTGTAACCAACTTGCTATGCTAGATAGCGAAATTTTGGGTTACCATGAGAGAT
Organism: Massospora cicadina; assembly: GCA_022478985.1. Taxonomy (NCBI): domain Eukaryota; kingdom Fungi; phylum Entomophthoromycota; class Entomophthoromycetes; order Entomophthorales; family Entomophthoraceae; genus Massospora; species Massospora cicadina. The sequence continues at coordinate 103,123 of JAKSZP010004218.1, read as the reverse complement.
ATCTTTGTCAAAATGTGCAACTCCTCAAACCACCTGGAGCCAATGCCATAATCAAATTAAAGACCTTATTTGGACACTCCAGCAGCTTTACAAGGAGTTATCCTCTTGCAATATCAACTTTGGTGATGAAGGGCCCGAAGGGCATAGGGGCCAGAAAAACTGGAAGGCTCTAGAGGGCATAAGGTCCCAAAGGCCTCATAGACTCCAAGACCTTTTTAGTTCCTTGGTACCTACTCCTAGTGATCATAACGACTCTTTGAAACAAGATGTTTCTAATGGCACTCGCTGCCTTACAAGATCAGATACAAAATGTAGCACATGGATTCAAGCTCTGAGTAGACAGAGTCCCTCTAAATCCTAGAGTCTCAATCAATTCCTTGTCAGATAAGATGGATAATTTCAGTGCACTGACAAGCTCACCAATAACTGCATCACCCAGCTTGAGCAAACCTGTATTGGTTTAAAAACTTTCTCTGGTAACTTTAAGATCTAGTTGCTCCTCTAATGTACTGAATCTTAAGATTTAAAGGAGAAAGTCTCCTTAAAGCTTCAGTTATCTCTCTGGACCGCTATTTATATGAAATTCAGGGGTATTTAAAAGAATTAAGATGATTATTAGATCAACTGGCCCCACAACTATGCAGAAACTGAGATTTATAATCTTGGTCCAGTTCCTGCCATCAATACTCTTTTCACTCCTATTGTGACTAACTTTAATCCTAGTTTCTAAGAAAGTCATCCTGGGACAGGAAAGTATCGCCTATTTCCTGTACGCTTATAAGATTATAATGGAGGAGGACACTGACCATCAGAAAAGTGATACACTTCCACTCCTGTATGAATAGCACAACTTAGGAAGTTATTCCTCCCAATTTTAAAGGAGTGTCACACTTGGGAACAAGAACATATGGCCCTAAACCAGGGTTTTGGAAGCACTGAAAATTTGCCAATCATAGCAGGCGTTTATGGCTAAATAATTGAACAAAATAGTGATCCCTTTGGAATTCATAAACCAATTCTATGCCCAAACACAACTTTTGGTGACCACTAGTTTTATTACATTAAATAATGACTAACTGCGGTGTTCTCCGAGTTGGGATCTTATCCTGAGGTCCAATTTCACATAATTGGTTGGAAGAGAAACTTTACTGGTATCCAGAATTTTAAGGAAGCTCTTAAAGAAATTCCTTTATCTAACTTTATCACAAGTCCTACACATATGCCTCTCCTGGCCATCTTTGAGTCCACATTGTTGAGAATTAGAAGAAATTAAAACCTTGATGCACCTACTGCAATGGATTCTGTCATAGCGCAAGGACTTGTTGGAAGAGACTCGCCAAAGAGGCGGGAAAATGGCAGTTAGTGTGAAGGATGAGGCACTTCATGCTGACATCCCTGTATCACCTCAAGAATGTTTAGTGACCTCTAATAAGTCTAATGTTTTTGTACTGGAAGAAGATGAAATGGTACCTTTTGATAATAAAGAACCTGAAACTGTTTACTCTTCTAATAAATCTAACATGTTTCTCACTCTGCCCCTCGGTTTCAGGAGTTTAGTCACACGCGCTGCTGTTTAAGTTCAAAAGATCCCTGTCCAAGCCATTGTCAACAGTGGTTCCCCCATTAATGTCATTTCATTCAATTTAATAAAATACTAAAGTAGCTCCAGCTTGCCTCACTACAATGGAATATGGCTCAGCTGGATCACAATGCACTTTGTCCATTTAAGCCTAATCCTAACTACTCATCCTCTTTGGAAGCTTTCGTTGAACAACTAGGCCATTGCTTTAGACAGACTGAGTTATGACCTTCTCTTCAAAACCCATTTTCTCTATGACTATTCCACTTTCAGAAAATATGATAAAAAATTATTTCCTTTAGGACACAGGGTTGCATTGGGTTTTGAGAACTCCTGCAAAGACAAATTGGAGGACAAAGCTCAGGCTTGCCTGTTTAAAAAGTGCTAGCTGGGTTTACAGGATTGAATTTTTATAAGAGATTCTCGAGTACAAATAACCCTTCTTTGATAGGTCAAGAGGGCATTCCCATCTATTTGAGTAAGCCAATTACTATAGCACTAAAGTCTGAGGTCATCGTCAATACTAGGGTACATATAAATATTCCTTTGGGACAATTTCTGGAAAATGAGGCATGTTAACCTATCCATCAAAGAAGTCCTGACCAGTCTGGGCTTTTTAGATCCCGCTTATGCTGGATCCATATTGGTACTGCTGTCTAACATCACTGACAAACCTAGTTTAGTGAGTCCTAGTACTTCAGCTGCTTATGTTCACTTTCTTCCTTAAGAGTCCATTGATGAAGCTATAATTTTGGGAGTCACAGGGATTTTAGGCTAGAATCACCCCATCAGTAGTTCTAATCGACACCTCTATTGGCTGAGAGCTCACCAACAAACATTGGTACTGAGGTGAGAAATTATTAGAAGAATACTCTGACCTCTTTTCAACCTACACCCACAATTTGGAAAAACTAATGTCGCTTTACCATGCGTCATGATTGGGATTCTCAACCCATTGTATCCCATACCTACAAAAATAGTAAGGTTGAAGAAGCGCAGGTAATGTTGACCTTAAGTAGTTACTTGAAGCTGGGTTACTGGTGTCTTCCTGTAGCCTTTGAGCCTCCTCTCTCTTGTAAGTTTGTATTAATACGGTAGTCATTGCATATTGACGGACTATCAGAGGCTTAACTCTGCCAAGAAGGACAGTTATTTCTTGCCCTGGATTGACGACTATCCACTTACTTTCTTGGTTACAATATTTTTCTGCCATGGATCTCATCAATGGGTACTGACAAGTAGATCTAGCACCTGAAGATTAATTTAAATGTGTGCTCATAGACAACGAGGGTAATTTGAGCCACCTAGGATTCCTCAGGGCCTTTGCAAAGCTCGCCACCTTCCAACGCGCCATGGATGGGATCCTAGGGGAGTTAAAGCTATCATGTGTTTTGTGTATCTCAGCGATATTACTATCTGTTTGCAAACCTTCAATGACCGCAAGGAACATCTCTGGGAAGTCTTTAATCATCTTAGGAAGGCCTCTATAAAACTCAAGCCTTCAAAGTGCTCTTTCTTACAATCTGAAATGGAGTTCCTTGGACACAATGTCTCTAAATATTGAATTCAGCCCACCCTGAGCAAAGTATCTGCTAAAAGGATGTTGTGCCCGCAGAGCCTCTGGAACATTAAAGTGTTCTTGGACATGGTATGCTGTTATCATCAGTTTATCACTCACTTTTCTGACTTAGCCAAACACCTTATCTACATTCTAAAAAGAATGTTCCTTTTTAAGTGGCAGCTTGAACAAGAGCAGGCTTTTAAAGCGCTGAGGATTGCTCTTTGTACTAAGCTTATTTGTATTCATCCACTTTTAATCAGCCATTAATGCTATTCACTGATGCTGGTGATGTCGCAGTTGTGGTTAACCCATCCCAACACAATAAAGATTAAATTGACCAACCAGTAGCTTACTTTAGCAAGACCCTGATCAAAGTCAAATAAATATATAGTGTATTGGGTGTGAGTGCCTGGTTTTTTATTGGTGTTAGAGCATTTCCAGCCCTACCTATATGGCACCCATTACACAGTCATCATTGACCATTCCTCACCCTGATGGTTGTAGCAGATGAAGGACCCAGACAGCTAGTTAGTGAGGTAGGCATTAAGATATCAGAACTACGATTTTACTTTTATGCATTGTGAAGGAGCGATTCATCCAAATGTTAACAGTCTTTCATGGATGCTAGTCCTGGATGCCTTAATCCCTGAGGATACTGACTGTGTGATCTTATTTGGACGAACTGAGCTATAGAAGTTAGAAAATCCTGATATACTAGCTAAGCTACGGAAAATGACCCAAGACATTAAATCAAAAAAGGACTGCTATATAAGAAAGTTGACAATAAATGGCCCCTTTATATCTGCCCTTCTTCCTGAATTGATGTTATTCTTGAAGGGCACATTACCATGAGACACAGGGCTATGATAGACTCTCAAATGGCTAAAGAAGTGATTCTAATGTGATTGGATGGTCAACCTCTCCAGAAATTTCTAAAAGCCAGTATGGCTTGTCAAACCCAATCTCAGTCTAGTCTTTAGTACCAACATTCAGTTGTAGCTCTGTCAAGTCCATTTTAATGTTGTCAGCATTGGTATAGGGGCTCTTTGCACACCAGTTTTTATGGGTAAAACTACACTATTTAGCTTTGGACCATCTGACCAAAAGGTTCAAAGCAATTTCTGTTTTAACCATCACCAAAAAGCCATGGCCCTACTCCTTATACAATCCATTTTTACCCAGCATGGATGCCTGAAAACTCTACTTTTGACCAATGGTCTAAATTTCACCTCATAGGTAGTCTGAGAACTAACTTCTCTTTTTGGGACTATCCAAAGTTTCACCGCCCCTATAATCCCTCAAATATTGGGGTGGTGGAACGCACTAACAAAACACTTGTTTCTATTTTACAGAAGATGACTGCAATCAAACCTATGCGCTGAAACCACAATCTACTCTGCGCTTTTCTCTCTTACCAGATAAAATACCATAAAATAATCAATATGTCACATTTTAAAGCTCTATGTTGGCGTACCCTTCGGCTACAAATTAGCTTTCAGTACCTACACAATTCCTTATGCCTGTAGAACTCCAATTGGACAATGAAAGGTTTAGTTGTTGAGATTATTCAGCTTCAGCCCTCGCTCCTCAGGTAATTGTCACCACCACTGAAAGGGATACATCCCAATTTTACGTTGGCTGTCCCTCCTTACTGACTTTCCAGTTAAGCGACTTAGTTCTCTTTTATCACCATCTACCTGGAGGTCAATAAAATAAGTTCAACATTCTTTAATCTGGACCCTACAAGTTCATTCATAGGATGAGCTCTGAATACTCTATTGCCAACGTTACTCAAGGGACAGTGGCAAAACAAGTCCATGCCCAATTTCTGTAGCCCTATATCCCCCTCTGACAGGATCTTGAGATGCGCTGTTGGTATTTGTAATAATAAGAGAGTCAAGATCCCTATTCCTGAATCAGGACTTAATCGGTTGACTCTAGAACTTTTTTGATCAAAACCTATCCCTGAAGGCACTTATTGGAAATTTTATCAGGAAGCAATATGAACACATGAATTAATGGAGATGCCAAATGAAATTTCATCCCCATTTTCTAAATCATAAAAGGCGTGACTCCCAACAATGCAATCATGAGGGTGGTGTCTACAAATAACAACAAAGGCGCCACATATTCAGTTTAATCAGAAGGGTTTTAAAGAATCTGATCATATGGGCCATGGAGGTCCTCTTGAGCATCATGTCTTCACTTGCCTTATAATTATTGAATCCTTTTAATTCATTAAAGTAGTCTTCCATGCCATCTTTTTGTTTTTGCCAACTTCTCCATTAGTAATAGAGCTTTGAACCAGTTCTAGATTAGCTACAGTCAAGAGAACTGTTAAGCTACAACGGCTCCTAGTTTATGCCTATTTTTGGAAAACATTTCTGGCCTTGCTCTAGATTCGCCCATGCCACTCAACCAAATTTTATCCCATTCAAATGGCCAGAATTAAAGGTCAGACCTAGGTTTGAAGAAAATATTCCTCATCTACACAATGTAGAATAAGACAATTTGGACTTTCACTTTTACTAGCTTATTTCTCTTACAACAAGTTGATGCACTCATACACAGACACATCCCATTTTTGAAAACTATGGGTACAGCTTCAGTCTCGATATTGGTCCATGACTAAGCACACAAGTTTTAGTTTCAGATGACAGGAGCTTTATAACTGATAGATAATAAATAGACTGTAAAAGATTGTTTAGTCAATTACTGAGAATTTACAAGGAATATGCTTTTCACAAATTCTAAAAAAATGATACACAAGTCAGGGACTTAGTCATGGTCAATTCAAAAAAGCTTACACCTAGAGCAACCTTTTTAGAAACTAGTGCCAAAGTAATTTGGGCCAATTAAGGTGAACTGCAAGTTGGTCTCAGCCGCCTATCAGCTTGACTTCATCTAACATTAAAGCCTTACGGAATTTGAATTAGTGCCTTTCAACACCTTACTCTGGACCTGTGCCAGAGACCCCAAACCCCATCATGGTAAATGTCAAACCTAAATATGATACATGTGCTTTTTTAACCTAAAGAATGTCCCGTCTTCATCTATGATATCTTTATCCTGGAAAAGTTATGAAGAGAATCTCATAGTTGTTTGCAGAAAGTGTACCCCATCTTTTGGTTTAGTTTAAGAGTTTAATGATAATCTTCTGGACGCAATGTCCCATATCTTTGCCTCATTCTTCACTTAGATGACTCTCAATCCCCTACAACCACTATGCCCTAGCTGATTTCCCCTTGGGAGGGGTGGTCCCCCACTAAAAGAAGAGGATGATATCATAGGTAAACCACAATTTCTGGTAGAGAACGTCTAAAAAAAGGTCTGGGAACCTATTCAAAGAAGTAGAAAAAGATTATTAATAATAAAGAACCTTCCTTAGATGATTGATGAGCAGTTGATAGTGGCCATTCCAGCTAGAACTCTCGCCTATATAATCCTTAATGAAAAAGATCCTATCATTCTTGAAATCAAGAAAAATAAAATCTAGGTCACATAATTAGGCTTAATTGATAATATGATCCTGAACTAAATTGTGAAGATTTATTATAGTATTTGATTCTAAGACCAAATCAACTGGTATGATCTAACTATTTATATTCAAAACTTTCCAAAAACTTAATACTCACTTTCTAATTATATTATTTAGCTGAAAATTAAAGGTGCGTTCCATAAGTGTATAAATCACCTCATTTGAAAATTTTTATTATAATAAAAACTATCATGTTGGAGCCCAATAATTAGTTTACGCCATGATCTATAGTTCTTCCATATAATTAGTAAACACATAATTTCTTATTATAATTCTTCAAACTCTGTAGCATCACCATCAAATAATAATTTTGTAAAGTCTCTTAAGAATTCTTTAATTTTACTGTCTGCTTTACTTGTCATCTGGACTATATTTGACATGACCTTGTGTAACAAGTTATAATGAAAACTTTTATTTGTTGGGGCCTTGTTAATATATGGAGTACATAATTAGTTTAACTGACTTTGGTTTTGAGCTATAATTACAAAGTCAGATTACTTTTGGGACTCTTGGCTGAGTTTAGGCTCAGTTCTATGCTGCGCTCCTCCCAAGACAACTTTAAGCCCTTTTGAGCCTATAATGGCGCATGAGGGCTCCCTGACGTCCTCTGAGGTCAAATATGCGCTATTTCAAACCCCAAATTCTAAAGGTCTCAGCCCTTTGCCTTACCTGGTGGTTCCTTTGCATGATGTATTTTATTGAATCAAAAAAAACTGGGTTATCTAGGGCCTGTACCACCCCAATCTTTATTATAAGTTTTTTATGATGTAGTTTTGGCGCCCCAGATCTTCAGTAATCTACCTCACCCATGTTTTTTCACTAACAGAAAAGAAGGTTCTTCCAGGAATTTATATAACTGACCTGTTTGTCTTTCTTACTTTTTCTAACTTTTCCTAGTACAAGGTTAAAATTGGTTAGTCGCATTAAGCTCTAACATTTACCTTGGATATCCAATTCATGTATGTACATTGATTGACGCCCTTGGACACTAAATAAATATGTAAAGTAGGATATTAAATCTGGTACATCCACCATTACACTTATTTGTAATTAAATAAGCCTCACGCACACCATCAGGTTCCCAGTTTGATTAACCTTGGTCATTGTGGGGGTCCAATTGTTGATTAACCAGTGCACTTTCCAGTTTCTGTTGGTCGACCCTTAATAGAGCTATAACCAGTGTGAAACCCTGGTAGAGCCTCCTCCTTAACTGCAATTCTGATGGCACCAATAGAATCTTTCACAACTGAGATCTCTCACCCTTGGATAAACCACCTTGAATGTTAATAGTCATCCAGCTGTTCTGGACCATTTTTCTCTCATGTTTTCATTAAATATAGCGTCTTCCTGGACAATGTGGAAAGACCATTACTAAAGAAGCGTGATAAGAAAGCATATCCCAGCCAAGTGCTGAGCGTGCTTCCCCGAGTCAGATGGGCTGATTGCAGCAGCTTGGGTATATCATATTTGTGTTTGCAAGGGTTCATGTCTATTTTAGTGGTCCAAGCTGATGATATGACAATCTTCATCCCATGCACCACTCATCTTTATTGATTATATCTTGCAGTAAATTCATGAGTAGCAACTCCTGATCCTTGGTGCATCTTAGTGACTTCACTTCAGGTTAACCAGTGACATTGACAGGCCCAGTGTCCTACACCTGTCCTGCTCACTTGGCCAGAGTGGCCTGTTAGCTAACCTTCCTGATCCCTTTTCTTAGAAATGGTCCTCACCTGGTCCCATCATAGGTTCATAATTGGGTTTTTGATCCATAGGGCTTCTTTCCAGCTCATGATGTACAAGTAGGTGGGTGACTTTTGGTAATCATATTTCCCCAGACATGACCCCTTGGGTCCCCTCTACCCAGCCCCAAAAAGCTGATATATAAATTACCAGATATTATATACAAAGTTTAAGTATGTGTGTCATATCTATATAGCTGACCTTTTGAATAGGTGACTGAGTATTTTGAAAAAGTAGATAAATTTGGTGAGGAGTTGGAAATAGTTAAAGGCTATACTAGATAATTTTATTTATACTCAATTACATCAATAATATTGCAGCTGGCAAGGCGATGGTTAAATTTGTTCCAGGTTGTATCCTTTACCTATGAAACAGAAAGTGTTTATTCTATACATCAATTAGTACTAAATTTTGGTTGTCTAGAATCATCAACGATGCGTGCAATTTGCTGCAAATGAGTCCTCTTTTATATTTCAATAAATCAAATTTTTCACCCCAAGATTAACTGTTTTACTAATTGGCATCTCATTCATAACTTGAATTTGTCAAACTATTTTCGTTAACACCACTCCCCGATGACCTTGAAGCCTCACCCACACCTGAAACCTAAAAAAGTGAATACTAATGAGGCAGCTCAACCCCTAGAGAGGTATGTTAGGCTTGACCCTATCCAATGCTGACTTATATGATAAATGAAATTATAACACCTGTTTTGACCTGTCTCATTGCATTTTCTTCTCCAGAAGAACCTAAAATATATTCTAGCAAGTTTTTTAGGGTTTAAGGCTTTACCACAGGAAGCCTTTGTGGTGGCTGCCTCCATTCTTAATCACTCTTCTTGTAGGAGGGCTCCCTTCAGTAGTGAACTATGTAAAAGTAGGGTACATTTAAAATTTTTGAGAGACCCAATCATTGCATTTTGTCTCAGGTTGGGTTTATCAATACACAAACTAAATTTCTTAAACTATTAGCTGTCTTTGGACTCAGTGCTGGTATTTTCCCCTCCTTTGCCAACTTTTAAGATCAAAAAGCCTAAAGAATGGCATGTGGGGCTTTCCAGAAGAGCGACATTTAAAGTTAATGCTTTATAATTCCAATTAAAGTTTTAAATTTATAAGATCTTTGTCTAACTTGCTTGTTTCTTTGCATGATGCATTTTGTTGCAATAACAAAAGTAATATAACTATGTCCTGGACCACACAAATTTTACCTTAAATTCTTTGTTGTGTTAATGGTGCCCAGCTCTTTTTAATTTTTATATTTAAATTTAAATTTAAATTCATTGCGGGGAAGGCTGACCATGGGATGGACACTTCCGAATATGACTCAGACGAGACAAAACTTAGTACCAGGTGAGGCACCCCAGAGAAGCGATGCTATCTCTTGTTGCCAGTGGGAACGCCACTTATGGGAAGGGGAGGGAACGTGTGTAGGGGGCGTAGCCACTATTGAGCACATGTGGAGGAAGGGGTCTGATTTGATGAACCAGACTGGGAACCAGGAGGAGACCAGCTGCCGGCGACGTGGTGGGAGATATACAAACATCCACGCTTGAAAGTGATCCACCAAATGAGACCGGAATCTGTGGACAGCTTCAGGGAGGGTGGGGATGGATCCGGCGATGGCATCCAAGACAATCGTGTGGATAGTCCACATGGCGATTGCAACCACCAGAGCATGAAGGGAGGGTGGGAGGGGGAGGCCATTGATGAAGCAAACATATCTCTTGACAGACTGAAGGGATGTGTTTGATCCTGGCCTAGCAGACGTTGGACTTCGCGCCATATTACTTTAGAGGTGTGGCACTTCTCCAGGCGGTGAAACAGCGTTCCATACTGGCCACACACGACACAGGATGAGTGTAAAGCATTAGAGCGCTCAGCTGTACAATACACCCGCCTCAGGCAGTGCCACACATGGGAGCGGACTTGAGGCTGCAACAGAGGATGGTGTGCGTATTTCCAGATAGTCTTTTCGGTCTCAGTGGAATAAGGGATGTCCATCATGTCCAGGTAGTCCACCCTGGATAGGACTTGGGGTCGAATGGGGATCACGCCATCATGGATGAGTAGCCCCTGTACCTCTTGTGAGAACTGAGGAGAGGGGCGGCCTCTTTGGGTTATATGTCCACTAATACGAATTCTTCACTCTGCGCTCTGCATGGAGAGTAGTATTCGTTTGTAGTGGGTTTTAGTCCCGTGAGGACCTGTGGCTGATATGTGTGATGCGAGGTATTTCATCAGGGAGTGGGGGTTTGATGGATTGTTGAGGCCCAAGGCTCATGAGAAGTTGGAGCGGGCCGCGCAGGACCAGTGTTGGGATGGGAGTGTAGGAGCAGTGACGGCCGCAATCCAGGTGCCTAGGATCTTGGCGGCATGGGCTTTGAAGTCAAGTAGGCCCATGCCACCATGATGATGAGGGCCAAACATGACCTCTAGCCGTACTGGTGGAGGGCGGCCTGACCAAAGCCAACCTTGTAGCAAAGCATACAGGGATTTGAAGAAGCTTGGGGAGAAGGGGATGGCGTGGGCTCCAAACCAGACTTTGGATAGGAGCATAGAGTTGGCAATAACAACCCTGCCAGTGAGGGTAGTAGGGGTGGGCTCTGAGAGAGGCGATTCGCTTCGTCACGTTGTCCAGTATATGCCCTCCATTACTGCTGACGCGTATCCTCCTGCCTCCAACCACACGCCCAGATGGCGTACCGGTCCTATGGTAGGTCGCGGCACAAAGGGGAGCACCAGTGGAGCGGTGTGTTTTGAGTTAGTAAGGCGGACTTGGGCGAGCAGCTGGGCTGGGTTGGGAACTACTTGCTGGGGCCCAGCAGTTCTGAAACCGACCAAGGAGGATGATTTCGGTTTTGGAGGCGTTCAGTGCCGCGTTGCTTACCCGGGAATATTCCTGGATGAGGGCTTCAAGCACGCGTGCATCTTTGTTATTAGACACCCCCACCACGCAATCATCTGCAAATGCCATCATCTTGACTGGGGTTTGGCCTGGCACATGGACCCCAGTGAGTTGGGCATTCACATTCGCAGTAGTGGGTTAAGGCTGAAGTTGTATAAGAGTGGGCTCAGGGGTCCCCTTGTTGCAGGCCCCTTTGAGGATGGACTACTTCCGTTAGGAAACCTGGGCCGCGCACAGCCATTGTTGCAGATTCCGTGAGCAGCATCACCCAGTTAATGAAGCGGGGAGGTAGGCGCAATTGTTGGAGGCAGGCCCTAAGGTATTCCCAGTTTACTCTATCATAGGCCTTTTGTTGGTCCAAGAATACAAGTGCCCCAGAGGCTGTGGACTGACACACATTAGCCACAGAGTGCACGTTATCCCAAATTGACCTTCTGGGGATGAAACCAAATTGTTCTGGAGAGATGTTGCAAATGCTACAGTCCCTAAACGGTTAGCCATGATTTTTGTTAAAATTTTGGTGTCTGTGTTTGTTAGAGAAATGGGGCGCCAGTTGGCTAAGTCTAGCCTATCCCCTTTCTTGAAGAGTGTGACTGTAAAAGCCTCATGTCCTCCTGGTAGGAGGCGCGTTTCCAATGGGCTTTGGTTGAGTGAGGCTAGCAACAATGGGGATATATATTTAAAAAATTTTTTGTAGAACTCATATGGAATGCCATCTGGGCCTGGGCATTTTTGGTTTGGCGCACCGCGAATGGTAGTCTATAATTCATTCGGAGTAATTAAATTTATTATTTCTGGGTATTGGAAAACAGTGCAGATATGAGCTCTGTCGAGAAATTCCACCATTTTGGCCAGCTGAATTGGTTCAGCTCAGTATAACTTGGAGTAATATCTTTGCATTTCGATTGCCACTTCAGCCAGTGTGTCCATAATAGAATTATCCGATCTTTGCACCTGTGTGCAGGCCACGCTCTGGCGTGGTGCAAAAAATTTTTTGAAGAAGTATGTGGTGCACTTGTCACCTTTAGTGATGCGTGTGGCCCTGTATTGGACACAAACCCAATGTTTGTGTTGCCTTTCAAGTGCGTTGAGGTGGGCTGCTGCCTCCGCCCACTTCCTGGCCCCATGCAGGGCTATATCCTGAGGCTGGAATGTTGGACTCCAAGTGGGCCAATTCCGCCAGCGCACGTGATATAACCGCCGATATGGCTCGTGAGCATCTGGATGAGAGATGGCGATAGTGGCGGATGGTGTCTTCTTTGAAAGTTGCCCATGTGGAAATGGGGTCCACACAAAACGGTGCAACAAATAATTTTGCCAAAGTTGCCTCTTCCACCCATGTGGAAAATCCTGGCGACGCAAGCTCTGGGGGGTGGATTTTGCACCAATGTGGGGCCTTTGCAACTGTGACAGGTAAGTGGTATGTTATTGAGACCAGTCAGTGGTTGGAGAATTCCATTTTCATTGTTTTGAAGTGGGAGATGTGGGGTTGGAATTTCGCCAGTGCTAGAATAAGGTCAATGCGGGTCATGGACCTTAATTGGCCGTTGTGGACATTGGGGATGCGTCATGTTTTCGAGCAGTGGGGCATGTCATGGCAGCGCATCCATTAACCCAAGGGTGGCTTTTAGAACGCGTAGTTCTACGTGACTCTGTGGGGCGTGGGGTGAGGGTGGCCACCGGTCCATTGGTGAGGTTAGCCAACAGTTCATGTCACCAATTAGGAAAGAATCGGGGGGTAGCAGGAGGGATTTGACCAATGAGAAAAATTCCCGACGCTCTTGTGCACCGTTTGGGGCATAAATGTTGATGATTGTGTGTGCAACATTGGCCCATGAGAAGGTGACAACGAGCACTTGGTCATTTAGGAATGTTTCTGAAGATGTAAATTTGAAAAAAAAAATTTCCGAAATAGCACCCCACAGTGCTTTGACCAAAAGGATAGGGATGGTAGGAGCATTGTTTTCCAAGCATCCTCGGAACCTCATGGACAGTGGGTTTCCTGGATGGCCAGGATATCCACGGGTAAATTATTTTGTAAAAAACTCAGTTTCCTAGCCCAGGACGGGGAGGCCTTGAGTCCAACGATATTCAGCATCCCTAGATTGAAGGTTTCCCCCATCGCACCTTAGGTGTGAGGGGTGGGCCCCTGGCCCACCAGCCTCTTCTAGGCCCCCACGGGCTTTCACAGCAGTGTGGGTATTAGCAGCAACGACTATCGGGGTTTTTGTTAATTTTTGTGGAAAGAGTCGCGTTGGCTTTGGCCTTCGCTTTTTGTTTTCCTGACGTTGGATGAATTTTTTGCGGTGCGGATAAGTTCGGTGCACTGTCGAGTGGGGCAGAAAAATTTTTCAGTTGGGTTAGGTCCCAAGTCAGTTTCAACTGGGGCTTGGGTGCAGCGATTGGGTGAGATTGAATCTCCCATCAGATCCTCAGATTGAGTGGCCCATTCAGCTTGGGCCTCCCAATCTGATTGGGTGATGGATTCCTGAGTTGCTTCTGCCGCAAAGGTCTCCATATCCTCCTGGCGTTGTGAGTGTGGGATGGTGGTGGTGACCTTGGCCGCTTCCTTGGCCGCAGTCCTATGGGCCTGCTTGGCCTTCTTCCACTCCTGCGGGGAGATGGGCTTTACCAATAGGTAGCAGCCTTGTGCTCCTCATTAGAAACCCTCTTTGGTGCTTGCAGTTGGTTTGTAGTGCGCCTATCCGCTGGCCATGGCCGCCGAGGGGTGCTCTTGGAATGTAATGCCCTCTTTGATGGGGCACGCATGTGCCTTATGGCCAAACGCGTCACAGTGGGTTCAAATGGGGGGCGCGCTGTCCACAATTTACCCAGAATGGGTGGGTGGTGTGCCCTGCGATGTCAATAAAGGTGGAGTGCAGGATCTGGGTTAGGTCCTTCACGATCTCCTCAGTTGGGGTCAGAACTGCGATGGCTTTGCTGGTGCACAGGTGTGGCATCAGCGTGAAACGTTGCATTTTGAAAGATTGTATTTCGCCATATATGGCGAGACCATCTTTCAGGTGTTGCTCCAAAATGTCACGTTTTACCGTAGTAGGCAAAAAGTCAAACGTGAGGAAAATTTGGTTTGATTTTGTCCATCTGGTGCATTTAGTTTCGATGACCCATTGCCCTTCGGGGAGGTCAACCACTACACACACACTGCAGCCTCATCTGCTGCTATTTTGCTTTCAAAACCTAGGTCCAGCCAACCGTGCAACATGGAGTGAGGTGCAACGTACACCGCGGTTGGGAAAATTTTGTGTACATCTTCACAAAATTCTTCCCATAGGGCCGTTTTTTGGATGTCCAGATACACACGGACTCTGAATTCCACCGACAAAAGTGGCTGGGAATGTGGCGTGTTGATGTACTGGTTGCATCATGCTTGCCACGCGAGTATCTCTGGGGAAATTGGGACCGCCAGTTTTTTAGATTTTTTTCTATTCCGCCAGATTCTCTGGGGCGTTTTTGAACGTTAGAGGCCGCAGGCCTTCCGCCTGCTCCTCTTGCCTTGCTTGCCCAACTGCTCCCAGACATTGGCGCAGACTAATCCCCTCTATGAGATTATCAAACTAGATTTAGTCTTGAATTGAATGGGTTGCAAAAGTGTTTGCAACGAGAAAGAAAAGGTTATTTTTTAATTTTTATATTGTCTACGTTTATTTTTATAAATAAAAACGAAGGTTCTTCCAAGAATTATCTTGATGCTCTGATTGTTTTTATTGCGTTATTTCCACTAGTTTAATATTATAATTTATTCAAGGTATGCTTACCAGGGGATGGACATTTTTAATGCTCAAATGAGATAAAACCTAATATAAAATAAAATAAAGTTGAAACGAGATGTATGGATCCACTCAAACTGACATGAAATTAAAGCAAAACACCCCAACCAAATCAGAAGCAGAAACCACTATACATCCATAGCGGTGGGTGAAGGAGGATTGGGAGGTACTTCTTCCTCATCTGTTGGGGACATGTAGTGAGCAAAAAGCTGATAGCAATGCGTGGGCACATCATGGAAATGGGGGTTGATATAGCAAAGAGGTGCTTGCAACTCAATGTATGCAAGGAGGAGGGTGGAAATTTAGGTTGTAAGTGCTTTTTCAGCCTCAAGGCGTACTTTAGGTAAGGAGGCAATAGTTGCGAGATTGTTGTAGGTAATGCGGGTCTTTAAGCCAAACTTTGCAACCACTACAGCTTTTTGAACTTCTGAATTCGCCACCAGATAGTAGTGGAGATGTTCTTTTTTGTGTTTTGCGAGCATGGTATTAGGTAGGATATGAGGTGGCAGGCCTGTATCCAGTGCTGTAACTGATTTTGCAACAGCTTTACGGGTTGGGCGACATTCAGGGGAGGCAGCCTCCTCTTCAGCTAGTTGGTGGTCACTTTTGACTGGTGTGGCATCAGGGCGAGACACATTATGACTCTTTAGAAATTGGGACCATAAACAGTATTATGGTACATCTCAAAATGGAGGGGGCCCAGCCCATTTGGATTCAGGGATAAGCTCACTTAATTCAATAACCTCAACCTAAAGTTCATGAGTTTTGGTTGAATTTGATTGGGTTATTTGCATATGGGTGATCTGTGGTGTGTGGCTAGGAGGATAGTTTAGAACTTATTTTAGTTCATTCTGGATCCTGATTGATGGGTTCAGGAGAAGATGTTTGTTGAGGTAATTTTTGGTTGGTAGATTCAGTGGTTGCTGTTGCTACCACTTCAGAAGGAGGGGGAAGGATAGTACCTCATGCAAAAAACGTGATTGTAACAGCTATGGGATCATCATGCGATGAGTTGGGTGTGGGTGCTGCAGCTTGTGAGATGGAGGGGCAGTGCCATTTCGAATGATTTAGTTTGAAACAGGTAGGGCAGATGGTACGCCCTCCATCCACTTGAGCCCAAAAAGATGGTCTGTGACAGAGGGGTTAATGGTGCAAAAGGGGATTGAGAGGGCTATTTCTGTTGATACTGGACAAATAGTTGCAAAGGCGCGGGGGGCCTACAAGGCAGGTAGCTCCATTTGGAACCAAGAATTGTATTATGGGATCAGAACCATATTCTGATAATCCAGCAATAATTTCATTAATTGGAAATTTCAGGTGGTAGGTGGGTAGGGAGGCCTGCAAACTGAACCACAAGAGTAGTATCATTGGGCAACTGGGTATGAGTTTTTGGGAGGGGGTTCCCTGGAATACCGGGGGGATGGTAGCTGCTACTGCAGTATCAGCTTCACTTGAGAAGCTGAGATCAAAAAACCCTTTTGAGGGTACAAAAGTCAATGAAGCCTGCAGGCTGCATAACAGCCTGGGGTAATTCAATAATATATTTATCTGAATAGGGGAACAACTTACCATATTCAACATGAAGGCCAACGCGCATGTTGCTCCTGGGGAGCACAAGAGGAAAACGTGGCACCATCTGGGTTTAGGTGAGATGTAAGGGTAAGTCCTTAGGTGGGACATAGCTTCCTGAAGAATTTGGAGGGCTAACTGAGCCAGCCCGAGCACATTTTGGCAATGGCCAAAAGACATTATGAGGTGGCGCACCACTGCCTTATGTGGGGCAATGGGCATCAAATGCATTGACATAGATAACTTGAATAGGGTGACGGCAAGTGGAGCTGTTTTTACTAAATTTCAAACTATGATTCGACCAAAAGTGAGAGAATTGGGAGAGAAAAACGTTCCGCTAGTATGATATTAAGTTGTTAAATAAATCCAGCTCTTACACTTGCTTAAGATGCCCACTCATGTTCTGGACATTGTATGGCGCATTCATATGGCACCAAATCATACTGCAGACATGGAAATAATAGACTAGGAATTCCCAGCTGTTTGGATTCATCACTTGTCAAGGTCACCCTTGTCTAGGTTTTAGCCTGTAATTGAATTCAGTGGTTGAGTCGCAATGTAAAGTTTGTTTCAACGTTTTCATTCATGGAAAAGGACACAATGTTATAAATCAAGAAATCTCTTTCCACTTTAGTAAGCCAATAGTCAAAATACTTTTCAATTAAGGAGCAAAGTGATGCGAATGGGATTAATTAGGATTATCTTCAGCAACCTATAAATTTAATCCAAAAATTGATTTTCCGTAATTAATTGACCAAATACAAGTGAAGATACCTACAAACCATTCCTGTGTTGTGAGTCCGTCTTACCGTCTATACACTGCCACAGCAATAAAATCACAGTATAGCATGTCCCCTTCCTCATACCTAATTCCTTTTATGTTATCTGATCTTACCAACCCCTATTTAAGGGGCAGTCTCATAATAAATATAAAGCGCCTCTGTTTACCCACTTGCAACCTTTCTTAGTAGTTTGACTATAGCCATTAATGAGTGGGAGAGTGGTTCCTGGGGTTTGGGCATCCTGGGTGATTACATATAGAAAGTGTTTTTCCAACCACTTAAACACCTGGAGCTTTGAGGAACCTCAGTGTGAACAATGAACAGCAATCCAAGGACAAAGGCTGAGTTGGACCAGAAGATTTTAGCTCAGGATAAGTGATACAATTGCCAGCGCGCCAATGAAACATCAAAAAAGAGCTCTAAGCCTGCTGATGACACTGGTCTCTCCTGAAGTAAAGATTCTCAGTTTCACCAAAAAAATGGATTTTCTTTCATAAACTTGCGTTTGAAGGTGATTCAGTGATGGTGCCAAATAAGCGTCAGCAACCTCCATATTATCAACCTGGCTCATCAGAAGAGCCCTTACTGTGAACTACAAAAATTTTCAGCACTGAACAATACAAAAATGTAAGTTAATGGTTCTGTACATTGCCTCTTTTTGTCCTTGAATTCTTAGTGCTCATTAAATTAGAACTTTCTAACTTAATGTTGAATACTTTTTTCAGCTAGTTTCAGTTACTTTTATTCAAATCTTTTGGATCATATGGCATTTTTGGATTAATTTTTAGTTTATCAATTAGTATAATCCTTAAATAAAATTATAATAAAACTATAGTCAAATTAAAACTAGATTAAAAATTACCTATAATTTATTTTTATTAGAGGTACTCCGACCAGGAGATAGACATTACTGAAACAGAAACTCCAAAACTAAACAAAGCAAAAACATGAACCAACATCCCTATACGAGCAGCGGGACACACACAAAAGTGATAAATTCAACCTACTAGGTGGCACAGCGGCGAGCCACTTATCCAACCATGGCGGAGGGGGAGGGGGGTTCAAGAGGATCATTGGGCTCATTGTTGAAGAAGCGGATCAATGCAGATATCTAGGGGGCTGGGCGCCAGCAAGGTGAGGGTTGAGGAAAAGCAGATACTTGTTGTAATTGACAATTTGGGTCTGGAGTATATCCTATATGAGTTTGCAACATGGTGTTCAGCTTGGATGCAGGCATCAAGAAGCTGAGCTAATTTTGCAATGTTGGCTCAGGTGACATGTGTGGATGGGGAAAAAACTGCCAGTTCAGTGACATGTTTGACATCAGTGGTGGCAGCTTCTGTGTGTCGTTTGATTTCATCTTTTTCAAAAGCAGGGAAATCAGGGGGAAAGGTGATATGAAGCCCTTATTTAAAATTCAGTGACGACTTTTGTCACAGCTTTGTGGAGATGGCAATTTTTGGGTGAGGCCATTGCAGCCTTGGCAAGCTGGTGTCATTTTGAAAAAGGATAGCATTTGGTTTGGGGACATAATGGTTGGGCGGTGTTGGGGCATCAAAGTCTGAATTCAAATAAGGGTCTAAAGCAATTGGAAGTTCCAGAGGTGGGACAATTTTACTAAATTCAGTCACTTCATCCAATAAGTCCCAAGGATTTTGGTTGACTTGGATTTATTCAGTGATAGGTGGCTGTAGTTGGGTAAGTTTTGAGAATGGAGAATTTTGGATTGAGCATGGGTCCAAACCTGCTCACAATTGGTTGACATGGATGTAAATTGCCAGCTTGGATTTGGGTTGCTAGATTTTGCTGCTGAATCATTGAGCATACAACCTGGGGGTGAATCAGCCAAAATCCCCCACTCAAACGCTGTTGGTGTGGCCTCAGGGTGGAGTTGGCCGTGTTTGCAGGGTTTGAATCATATCAACTTGTTTTTTGTGTGGTCCAACTCATGGCAGAGGGGGAAAGGTACGACCATTGTTGATGTGAGCCCAGAAGAAGTGGTCAGGTGCAGATGGGATATATCATGTGGTGGGATGTGCTGGGTCATGTTCATCTGGTGGGGGGTGATGGTGGCCATTGCCTGAGGTGCTGCGAGGCACTCAGCACCAATTGGGACAATGAATTGGATGATGGGGTCTGTGCCATAAGTGGACAGCCCTGACATCAACTTCTCATATTGTGTTTGAGGGGGAAGGTTTGAGGGGAGGTTTGCAAAGGTCACCACAAGTGTGGTATCATCTGGGAGACTTTTTTGGGTGGTGGTAATGGGGATGTTTTTTATATTAATGGCATAGCTGCTGCGGTGGCCACGTTCTCTTCAGTGGGGAAAACTATATCAAAATAGCCATTGTAAGAGTGGTTCTTGATAAATGCTTTTGCAAAGGATGTCGTTGCCAGCTCAATAATTGCTTTGTTGGCATATGGGAAGAGACATATGTACTCAACACAGAGGCAAAAGTGGATAGAGAATTGGGGTAGAACTAGGGGGTGGGGGCGGGCTGGGTGGGCTCACATAAAGTGTAGTGCTAAGTCCCTTGGAGGGACAAATCAGCCAGTTGTATTTGGTGAACTGGACGAGCCAGTCCACACACGTTTTCCTGCCAAGAACTAAATGCTAGCGGGTGGAGCACCGCTGCCCCACACTGGGGCAGCAGATGTGGATCTGAGGACATAAATTGGAAAACTGATGCTGTGAGGCAGCAGTGGAAAATTAACTGTTTGTTTTAAAATTGCTCAAAAGTGATGTCAAGCAGAAAGAAAAGTTAATGAACTTTTATATTAAATTTATATACTATATGTTATATTTTTATCATAATATTTATTTCTCTATCTTTTTCAAGTTTTATATTACAAAGATAATTTTCTTGCATGATTTTTACCTTATAAGTCAAAATGAGATATGAAGTAATGTAATAAAATGTTCATACTTTATAGAGTATATTATACTTTAGATATACTTTAAATTTGAAGTATTATAATTCTTACTAGAATATAAGAATTTTTTATAAATTTTGCAGTAAAATAAATTATTTGTAACCCAAGATATGTGTTTTTACCAATATAAAAGACAATCTGAAATCTATGCAATAAGTATAATATAATATAAAAGAGTTACATTGTGAAAATAACCTGAACATAAATAAGTTAATAAAAAACTAAGCAATATTGATTTATTCTAAAGCTATTTCAGATATGAATATAGAAGTGAATGTATATATGTATAGCTATCTAAGCTTTATCTAAACACAATTTAGGCTGCAGTTACAAAGATTATGGTATGATTAAGTTTGACCAACCTTCTTTTTATAGATTTTTGATTATCGATCTTATAGTTTACTTAAATGTAGATATAGTTTTATTTGTTATGATATGAAAAAGTCAATCAATGAGATTAGCTTAATATAGCTTACCTCACCCTGCGTCCCACATTTTTATATGTAGTTGCCAAAGTTGTATTAGTTTACTATATCAACATCGCATTAGCGCCTTCAGTTACTGATATTTATGAATAAATATTAACCTTTAATTCTCGCCATTGCATCCCTTAAATCCCTCGTCTAATGATATCCTGTCCATGACCCCAGTCTCAAATCAATATCATATTTTATAATAACTACCATACCCCACGCTGGCATAAGTAAATTAGTAAAATGTTCCTTGTTATTTGCTTTGGCCATCTAATAGTGTCTTAATTGTTATTGGCTTATTGCTACTATATAGAAAAGCTCTGAGCCCTAGGAATTCATTTCCCTGGCCACTTTTAGATATCATGAATCTATCATGATATTATTATGTGCTGCTTAGTAGCAAAAAACTGCACCAATAAAAACTCTTGTAAAGTAAAAAGAGCATGTTTATGCGGGAATGCCATCTGGATAGCGGAGCTTGTTCTTAAAGTCTCTTAGAACCCTTAACTTAGAAGATTGCATAGCAAGATAAATAGCCATTTTTAGTATGTGATACTAAAGTGTGCTAATAATTCTATTAAGAGTTTAAACATGTTGTTGAAACTAAGGTCTTTGTGTATTTTACATGTACTGTCTAGATAAAGTACTTTATTTTTTGTGTGTTTACTACGTGTACACCAGAAATCTAAACCCTTGTTTCAAATTTTACTTTTTGTGCTCATTAAAGGGTCCACACTCCATATCCTGTACCTATTTAGGCTGATAAGCCACAATGGGAAGGCTTTCTCTCTGCTGATTTAGAACAACCAATAGATGCTGAAGCGGCCTCCTACAAGGACCAGAATTATGCCAAACCTCTTTGTCAACTGCGTGGCAATATGTTTGCCATATTGGTCAATTTTAATAATTTTATAAAACGAAAATGCTATGTTTTCAATATTGAATATATATGGAGAAACATCAACACTGTTTTAATGTCTTTAATCAAGCTTTAACTGAAATATTCAGTTTAACCACAAATTGTTTAGTAAGATTGACTCCAAGAAAAGGATAGTTTTCACCAAAGGGAATAACTACTAGATATAAAATTATCTTTTACCTTCTGCTCAAAAGTTTGAGCAGGTAAACAAAGGTTTATGGTAGAGCGCCATTATATTATAAATTTGTGAATAATCTTTGTCAGAGCTTATAAATGACTATGGCAAAACTAGCCAAAGGTTGGCCATTGATCAATCCTCACATACATGGATTAATGTAGAATATGTCTATGTCAGCATATAATTTTATAAGCAATGAGGCGATGTTGTAGAGTCAATTTCCTATGATTTTATAACTGTCTTAATTACTGGTAATTCTGGGCTCAATGCTATTCTATCATGCTCAGCTAGTGATCAATATTTATCACCCACTTCCTCAAAAATCTTGGTATAATTATGATCTCTGCTCGCTGTACTCAGGCAACTTCAACTCAGGCTGCTCTGACAATCTAAAATCTTTTTCTTCAACTCAGATTTCAGAACCCCTGGAAAGTTTAAACAAAGTTATTGCAGCCTTCACGTCCCTGCAGACATGGATGTTATTTTTTGTTAAATAAACTTTTCATAAGTATAAATAATTTGTTAACGTATATATATTATTGCACGGTTTGAGATAAGCATTGAAGCTACCCTAAGAACGCTAATTTGGCAATCATAATGAATTCCTTGGACCATAAAATTCAGGAGCTGTAATGTTTATACTAATTGATTTGTAATGACTTACCACAATGCCACAAAACTCTTTGTATTGGAGTTTAGTTGAGAAGAATCAATTACAACACTGAAAATGTTGTTTTTTGATTTCTCCTTTACCTTAGGATGATTCTATTATGGCTTTCACCAAACAATTTATCATGAGGCTCAGGACCTTTATGGAGCAAGTTTAAATAGCTTTGATGCCTATTTTGCTCTACGCCGCGCCTGTGAGCCCTACAAGGAATTATACTAGGTATTAATATCAGTTCTTAACTAAGAATTTATTGCTATCAATATGGTTATCTATCTTGCCTAAGCACTATCAATGTTGAGGTGCCAAACCTAAGATGACTGTAATATTGTGATACTTTTTAACAAGCCCATCTCGACTATGCCTAATTTGAACTGTTTTTTAATCCTTTCTCTTAAAAGGTGTTTATAAGATTATAATTTGTCACACCTGCTACCAGTTATAAAACTATGGCAATCATTTTCCTGTTTATGATTGCTGATCCCAAGAGACATGTTGTGTACCCTAATACTGATTAAGTCTTAGGAAAAGATGTGGTATGAGATTAAGTTGCCTATTCTACTTCTGCCAACTCTTGTATATTCCCAGATAAAGTGAGATTGACTTTCCTTCAATAACACACAAAGGGCCATTGGAGAACCATTGTTATTTGCCACCAGTTTCCCTTCTAGTAATCACAATTGATGTGGTACTTGTATTGCTATATTATTCTGGCTTCTCATATTTAAATTACAGATTAAGAGATCACTGTTATTGCTTTTTGCTTCCAAAAAGCGAGGATGCATCTACAAAAAATGAAAAGCCTATGTTCAACAACTAGAGCAACAAGAGCTTCTGGTCATCCTTGGCGAGACTCCCAAATTGTATGAGGTCCAAGTGGACATACTGGGCATTGAGAGAATATAGCCCTCAATTATGATTAGAAAGAATCTAGTTAGTTAGGCAGACATGTTAAAAGTTCATTCAAAAGCACTTCAGATGCATATTTTTATGAGTGTACCTACATTGATAATAAGAAACAAGATCAAGTTAGAGATATTGTAAACAGTAGGGCACTAATTAATATTTTCTCCACTAAATTAGTGAATAATATGGCCTTGCACAGGATCTATGTCATTAGAAAGTCTACAGTACTGCGGGGGCCTCAGATGGAAACCTCTGAAGGAGCTTACAGTCCATTTCCACTAAAATCTAAATCGCTATTATTATCTGCTCCTGTCATTTGTTTTTAAATTTTGAATTATAAAATTCTTAATTGTAACTTGTTTATAAGCAAATTATAGATCTGATAAAGATTTTGAAAAATATAAAAAAATTCTTTCCATTCAACATCACTTTTGAGTGATTTTGTAACAAACAATTAATTTTCCACTGCCATCTCACCGCATCAGCTCGAATTTATGTCCTAAGATCCACCATCTGCTGCTCCAGTGTGGAGCAGCGGTGCTCCACCCGCTAGCATTTAGTGCTTGGCAGGCAAAAGCATGTGGACTGGCTCGTCCAGTCCACCAAATACAACTGGCTGATTTGTCCCTCCAAGGGACTTAGCACTACACTTTATGTGAGTCCACCCAGCCCGCCCCCACCCCCTAGTTCTACCTCAATTCTCTATCCACTTTTGCCTCTGTGTTGAGTACAGATGTCTCTTCCCATAAGCCAACAAAGCAATTATTGATCTGGCAACGAAATCCTTTGCAAAGGCAGGATTTATGAAGAACCACTCTTACAATGGCTATTTTGATATAGTTTTCCCTACTGAAGAGAACGTGGCCACCGCAGCAGCTATGCCATTAATATAAAAAACAACCCCATTACCACCACCCAAAAAAGTCTCCCAGATGATACCACACTTGTGGTGACCTTTGCAAACCTCCCCTCAAACCTTCCCCCTCAAACACAATATGAGAAGTTGATGTCAGAGCTGTCCACTTATGGCACAGACCCCATCATTCAATTCATTGTCCCAATTGGTGCTGAGTGCCTCGCAGCACCTCAGGCAATGGCCACCATCACCCCCCACCAGATGAACATGACCCAGCACATCCCACCACATGCTATATCCCATCTGCACCTGACCACTTCTTCTGGGCTCACATCAACAATGGTCGTACCTTTCCCCCTCTGCCATGAGTTGGACCACACAAAAAACAAGTTGGTAAAATTCAAACCCTGCAAACACGGCTAACTTCACCCATGAAGCCACACCAACAGCGTTTGGGTGGAGATTTTGGCTTATTCACCCCAAGGTTGTATGCTCAATGATTCAGCAGCAAAATCTAGCAACCCAAATCCAAGCTGGCAATTTACATCCATGTCAACCAATTGTGAGCAGGTTTGGACCCATGCTCAATCCAAAAATTCTCCATCCTCAAAACTTACCCAACTACAGCCACCTATCACTGAATCTTTCTGAGTCAACCAAAAATTTCTGGGACTTATTGGATGGAGTGACCAAATCTGGTGAAATTGTCCCAATACTGGGTTATGCAATTGATTTAGAACCTTATCTATTTTCAGACTTTGATGCCCCATCCCCAACCAACCAATATGGCCCCAAACCAAATGCTACCCTTTTCAAAACGACCACCAGCTTGCTGAGGTCATGGCGGCCTTACCCAAAAATTACTTTCTTCATGGAGCAGTGGAAAAATCTGTCACTGTATTTAAAAAAGGGCTACACCCCCCCCCATTTTCCCCCTATTTTCCTCCTATTGCAAAAGAGGAAAACAAACGCTTATATGAAACTTCCACCACCGCTGTCAAACATGTTGCTGAACTGGAAGATTTCTCCACATCCACACATATCACCAGAGCAAAGATTGCAAAATTAGCCCAACTTCCCAACGCCTGCATCCAAGCTGAACTCCATGTTGCCAAACTCATAGAGGCTTTGATCCAGGACAAATTTTTAATCTCAACAACTATCTATTTCACCTCAAGCCTCATCACACGGATGCCCCAACCCCCTTGCTACCAACATTGATCCACTTCTTCAATGCTGAACCTGATGATCCTCCTGATCCCCCTCCCCTCTGCCATGGTGTGATAAGCGACTCACGGTGTGCCACCTGGTAGGTTATTTTCTCAATTCTTTTGTGATTCCCACTGCTCGTTAAGGGCGGTCAGCTCATGTTTTGGTTGTTATAGTTTTGGAGTTTCTGTTTTGGTATTGTCCGTCCCCTGGTCAGCTTGCCTCAGTTAGATAGAAAATTTAAGATTTTGAAGATAATAGATTTGATTTGATAGGACATAATCTTCTGCTATAATATAATTGGAATAATGAGACCACAGAACCTCAAAACTGGGGTTTTTATCTCTCAATCAAGAATAGTATAGTGGAAATTGTTATTAGCGGATTTATGGCTGTACCTTGCAGTTACCAACCCAGATTTTGAATTTAAGGACATTCTACTACAGGATAATCAAAGCCTAAACATTCCAGAGCGCCATCAAATTATAGTGAGGATAAATAAAAATTTAAAGTTTCTCAGGTATTTTATGGTTAGATTTTTGCCTAAATCTGCAATTAAACTTGGAACCTGTCGCTACACCTAGGTTTACCTCCAACAACATGTTAAACTCCAGGTTCTTTTATCTAACTTGTATATATGTTCTATTCTAGTAAATTTGACATTATGTAGTTACTTTTGTTTGTAACTTACCAGTTGAGGAAGTGCTGACTATCCATGGTTTTATAATGTGGATGAACTTGGGCTTGTTGGCAACTAATGCCATTTGGTATGTTCCCTGGTACCTCATTAATGCCTCTCTGGGTTAACTAAAGATGAAAAGAATAAATAGATGGCCCTTTTTTAAAGAGTATAGTGTTATTCTTGCAAAGGACTCTGGCTTTAGTCATGCACAATATTTTTTTTACCATTTTGATTTTGCTGTTCATCTGGTTAGTTGCCTTCATCCTATTGGATGCTCAAGGGGCATATAAATTTTTCAACAAGTATTTACCAGCTGATGCAACATGGGATGTTATTTCCTTCCAAGAGTCCTTGGACCTACCCAGTGTTGATTATAAAAAAGACAATTCTAATCATGCAATAAATGACTATAGAATCTCAACAATGTTACAATAAGGAAACTATCCGTTATCTTGCATTAATGATGCATATAACTTATTGGGCGCACAATACTTTTCATCCATGGATATAGTTATTATATATTTGTAGATCAAGCTGTTTAAAGGTGAGCAGGAGAAATGCTTAATGATTACTGCACAGGGCCTCTACAAACCCAATAGGATTCCGCTAAGGTTAGTAATGCCCCCAAAATTATTTCAGAGGGCTATGAAAAGTATATTTGTCGATTTAAAAATTTCTTAAGTCTTAGTTTATTTAGATGATATAGATGTTTCTGCACCGTTTAACATACATTTGAATAGCTTGAAAGAAGTTTACTGTCGCCTCATCAAGGATGATCTTAAACATTATACATAAGCGTAACTTTTTTAAAAGCAACATAAATATTTGGGGTTGTCATTGAGAATCATGGCTTATGGCCCCATCCAGAAAAATTTGTGGCAAATTAGTGATTGATGCAGACAATTATAAAGCACATTGTTCAGGTGTTTCTAAGAATAAAATCTATTAAGTAATTTGACAAAAGGAGCTTTTCTTTCTCAAACAATCACTTTAGTTACTACAATTCAATTCAAACAGCAAATTTGGATAATCACACACAGGAAAGATGGGCTACTTTAATAACAAAAATAATACAACATGGGCGAGCGTCGTGGCAAGCGGTGCGCTTAACAGTGCAACTAAGGGCAAGAAACGCCCTGGAGGGGGACCAGGAACCCAAGCTGTAAAAAATTGCAAACTCAGACACTGTCTGGGTTTATGGTATTTACTGTAAAGCACGCGCAATACATGTATATTCAATTCAACCAACCTTTGTCAAAGGTGAAACATGGGATCAGACTCTTCCTTGGGGATGAGTCACCGACCCTGTGGGAGAAAACATGTGAGGCACAGCCCTCACTTTTCCCTCACGCAGTGTATGTAGCCACCAACAACATGGGCTGCAGCTGGATTGATAATATTTCAAAACAGCTGATGAAACCAATGCTGCAGCAAAAATCTGCGTGGAAATTGCCCTCCCTGAGGGCAAAAATTGTGCGCACCGCGCGCACCAGATGGAACAAAGCAAAAACTTTGTTCATCTCCTTTGACTCACTCCCCACCAACCTTCCTCATAAGGTAATTGAGGAGGAGCTCCGCAAAGGTCTTGTGGCCTATGGAGAAATTTAACAACTCAAATTACAGCGATTTTTCTTGATGCCCAACCTGTGCATGGGCAAAGCTATTGCTGTAATCAACCCCTTCCCAGAAGTGAAAGAGGATTTATCCAGAATTCCCCGCGCAGCAGAATTTCACTTTGCAGATGGGGGCCAGTCAGCTGCATTCTGAGTTACACCAGAATGCGCACCACCCATCTGCAACCACTGAGGCTCACTGGGCCACAAGTCTATGCATGCCCTGTAAAAGGGCTTAATGGTAAATGATTTTTGTGAAGAAGCTATGGACGAAGATAATGAAAACTTCGCCAAAATGACTGATGGCCATCACTCATTCCGCTGGGGTGAAGATGGACTATACTCCATCGTGGACCCAGTTACAAGTAAACAGCGTAAAGCAGCACAAAAAGCCCACAAGAGAGCAGCGGCTGAAGCAGCAGCACACGCAGAATCTGCCATTAACCACGGACAAATTTGGGAGGATATTTCAGATATTCACTGAACTAACCAATTAGAACAATATGCCCAGGTCAAAAATTTTCACAGTAACCAGACTGAGCCACAAAGCGTCATCAGTCATGCACATACTGAGGAACAATGCAACCGCAATTTGGGTGAAAATGCGGTGCACAATGCAATAAAGTTGAACCTCAAAATTATAAAATCCAATCAACAACTTGCATTAAATCAACATGAGATCTGTGCAGGAAAAGTTGATGCAAATGCAAAAAAACCGCAAACCCTTGAATCATTGGGTCAGATCAAGGGAACCAACAATTGCAGTGAAAGAGTTGGAGTACAGACGCGGAGCATGGCCAAAATGAGCCGCGGTGGGATAGGACCAGATGGTCCTCCCAACCGCTCCTGAGGTGCCGCGGGCACCTCAGTGATAATAGGGACGTTAAACATCGCGGGAGCCAAGGCTCTTATGTCCCAAGCCAAAAAGCTGGCATTCCTGCAAAAACTTCTTGTAGACATCTTGGCCATCCAAGAAACCCACTGCCTACAAGGGGAATAATAATCCTTGTCAATCAGGGTCGCACCATCACAATCAGTATGGATGTCTCACTGTGGGGTGATAGTCCAAAACAACAAAAAATTTAAAATTACAAATTCATCATCACACTTGCACAGTCGAGTCCTGGTAGCAACAATCACATGCCAAGATGAAATAATTTCATTAGCATGTATCTATGCACCGTGCACTGCAACTGAGAGAAAAAAATCTTGAAAAAACTTCTACTCTCACCCTCCCACCAGATATCATCATGTTAGGCGATTTCAACTGCTGGGATAACCCCAATACAGATCAATGGCCTAATCCCAGGGGATACCCACCTGGACACATTGAATATTACACAATGAAGGCATCTCTTGGCTTACAGGATGCTCTTCTCCCAATTCACCAATCCTTCCCCACATGACAAGACCCAACATACGTGAGGGACTGCTCATATCAATGAGTTATATTGACCACATCCTCATCCCACAATCCCACCACTCAAGAATCTCCAAATTTACAACAAAAAAGATCAATTTTCTGATCACTGATTAGTTACAGTGCAGTTAGCACCAACCCAATCCCACACACAGGTGTCGCCTTGGAGAAAGCTTCACCCAGAAAATATAAGATTGCCTGAGATATCTGACTGGGTTGAAAACAAGGCTACAAACCCGGAATTCACAGCCCCATTCACTTCGGATCCCATCAGAACATGGGAAAATTTCAAAAAAGATTTAATTAACAAAACCTGACATATTGCATCAGAAAGTACACCGCGGACACAGCCACAATCAAGCGTACCTTGGCAGAACTAGACCACCTGGAAATAAATACTCCAAGATCTGGCTATAACCCTAATTGGGGGATGCAAATGGGCAGAAATTTCAGCCCAACTTAACAATCTCATCTTCGAACACCAACACAGAATCAAAATATTGAACAAAGGTAAGTTCATAAAGGAAGGCAAAACCTGTTTGACATACTTTTTCCACCAATTCCATTCCCGCAGAAACCAGCCCACATGCACACAGGTCCGCAAGACCAACAGCACCGTGGCAACTGACCCTGAGGAGGTCAAGGCAGAAGTACACCGCTATTACACCAAATTATATCGCAATATGCCAACAGATCCACAAAAAATTAAAGAATTTATTCAAACTGCCAAGATACAAAGTACACCACCAAATTACAATATACTATCCCTTATTACACAGGAGGAGCTTTGGGAAACAATTCGCGGTGCACTACGTAGGAAATGCCCAGGGCCTAATGGAATACCCTACAAATTTTACAATAAATATTTTCAACAAATCGCCCCCTTCCTATTACCGTTAATGAATCAAGGTTTGTTGAAAACATGCCTATTACCAGGAGGCCATGAATCCTACATTATAACCTTGTATAAAAAGGGTGACAAGTTGGACCTGGCCAACTGGCGCCCAATTGCACTCTCCAACACTGACACAAAAATTCTAACAAAAATTGTAGCATCTAGATTAGGCGCAATTGCATCTGACGTCCTATCACCCAACCAGTTTGGGTTTATACCAGGGCATTTAATCTGGAACAACATACACCCTGTTGCAAACATTTGCCAATCCAAAGCAACTGGTGCCCTCGTCTTCTTGGATCAGGAAAAGGCGTATGACCGTGTTAGCTGGCCATACCTAAAAGAATGTCTACATGCCTTCAAACTCCCACCAAGATTCATAAAATGGGCGATGCTCCTAACAGAATCTGCAACCATGGCTGTATGCGGCCCTGGATCCTAACAAACAATATCAAACCACACAGAGGGCTCAAACAAGGGGATCCCCTCAGCCCACTGCTATACAATTTCAGCTTTGACCCACTCCTCTGAGTAACTGACTCACGTCTCATGGGGATAACCGCACAAGGACAACCAACAGTCAAAGTACTAGCCTTTGCAGATGACTGCGTATCAGGTATAGCAAACAATGAAGATGCCTGAAAGCTGGAACACACTCTATAGGAATACTCCAAGGTGAGCAATGCATCGCTCAACTAAAGGAAGACAGAAATCATCCTCTTAGGCAAATACACAAACAATTGGGCCACAACATCAGAACCTCACACCAAAACTCGAAGAAAAAACCCAATTATTTTACCCTTTGCAACACCTCCCACCACCACTCCTGTCCGACACCTTGGAATCTGGATAGAATCAGGCGATATGCTAATGAGACAATGGAAAGTAACCTGTTACAACGGGTATCTAAACGCGTAGCCTCCCTCAAGGGGAGAACCCCAGGACTAACAGGACGAGTTACAGTTGCTAACTCGCTCATCCTCCCAATACTGTGGTACCAGGCCCATGCGATAGCCTTCTCACCTACCTTTATAACCTCAATTCGCGCGCTTATCCAGGGCTGGCTGTGGCCTGGCTCTCACCCTCCTATATGGATGGAAACTCTATTTGGCCCACGCTCAAGCGGAGGCATGGGACTAATAGATTTTGAGATCCATGCCAATCACATCCTAGGTACCTGGATAAAAGAAATCCTTGCTCCAGACCTCCCGCAACAACATTGGTCCAGAGCAGCAAGGACTAACTTTTCATAGGCGCTCAAATTAACCAACCCACATAGTCCACCCAGACTACTTTCATACCTTTCCAAGCACCCTACTGCAACAGGTCCGCATGGAACCTCCCCTCATTTCAAACATATCCTCCAAACTATCCGCCGTATGGGATGGACCATAGAGAACATGGGTACTATATAGGGAAGGGGACGACCCAGCCCCCAATTCAAATTAAGAAACCCAGAAAACCACCCCCAGAGGGATATGCTCGCAACAACCCCAAGCATAGCTAGGATAGAATACCTAGATATGCTGGACATTCCCTATGGTTTAACCACACAGAAAGCAATGTGGAAAATGACACACCACCCACTCCTACAGCCAAGGATAAGAGCAAACGCATGGCGCTGTTTGAGAAGGACCTATAGGATGGCGGACCACTCCAACTCCCTCCACAAAACATGTGCAGTATGTGGAGGGGAGGGATCCCTACATCACCGCCTAGAAACATGCCCCCAACCAAAGCTATATGGCAGGAAGTCGCACGCCTGCTCAAGATTCAAAATGAACAGGAATTCTCATTATCAAAAAGTATCTTCGCGCTCCAGATCGAGTCACCAATCCCATCTACCCTCCGCTCCCTAATAATACCCATTGCAATGTGGACAATACACACAATTGCATTAGATGCGTTCAAGGGCACGGTCCCAACCATTCATGGGTTTATTTACAGATTCCATGTCCACTTACTAGAGCACTTCCAAGCCTGGGTTATGGATATATGAGACCAAGACAAAAAGCGCTCATAGAATCATGGTTCCCACTATGGTTCCTCCACACAGACCCTTTCCTTCACACCTGCTCCATAGCAGGGGAAACCCCCTCAGAGTAGTGCACCAACCCCCCCCATACCTGGCAGTCCTGCTGGCAACAGGGGTAACTTGAGTACCCTGGGGTGCCCGATTTTTATATTTGTTAGTTATTCTCTTAGGTTTCACATATATTCGGTAATGTCTGTCCCCTGGTCGGCTTACCTCAGTTAAATGAAAGTTATTTGACAAATTTTTAGCAAAATATGTGAACCATATTTCACCCCCCCTTAAAAATGGCGTACTGTTTAAAGTAAAAGGCAAACTGTCATCTGATTATAACAAACTAAGGTTTTCCTCATTCAAGCGCTTTTATAATGTATCCAAACTTTAATAGTCTATTTATTATCCATACCTAAGCATCTCTCACCGTTATAGGAGTGGTGGTACCACAACCTGATTTATGAAAGAGTTGAGCATTTCTTAGCTTACTGAACTTATACTGAATGTGCATGAACAGAATAATACCATTATTAAGAAAAATTAGCAGTTATCTATGCATGCAAAAAGTTCCAGGTTTAAAATTTCAGATTATATTTATGGTGGTAACTGACCATACCTCCATGAATGGTTGCAGAATTTAAAGCTGCCAGAAGGGTGACTGGCCAGTTGGTCTTTACAATCCAATCCTATGATTTTGGAGTTTCAACAATGGCCTAGCATTAAAAACTTAAATGCTAAAGATCAGCTCAATTGCCAAAAACTTTTCTTTCTCGTTGCAATCACTTTTGCAACCTATTCAATTCAAGACTGAATCTAGTTTGATAATCTCACAGAGGAGATTAGTATGCGCCCATGTCAGGGAGCAGTTGGGCAAGCAAGGTAAGAGGAGCAGGTGGAAGGCCCGCGGCCTCCAACATTTGAAAATGCCCCAGAGAATCTGGCGGAATAGACAAAAATCTTAAAAACTGGCAGTCACGATTTCCCCAGAGATACTCGCATGGCAAGCATGATGCAACCAGTACATCAACACGCCACACTCCCAACCACTTTTGTTGGTGATATTTGGAGTCCGCGTGTATCTGGACATCCAAAAAATGGCCTTATGGGAAAAATTTTGTGAAGATGTACACAAAGTTTTCCCGACCACAGGTACGTTGCACCTCACTCCATGTCATGCGGTTGGCTGGACCTAGGTTTCAAAAGCAAAAAAGCAGCAGATGAGGCTGCAGCGGTGCGCATAGTGGTCAGCCTCCCAAAGGGCAATGGGTCATCGAAACCAAATGCACCAGATGGACAAAATCAAACCAAATTTTCATCACGTTTGACTTTTTGCCTACTATGGTAAAACGTGACATTTTGGAACAACACCTGAAAGATGGTCTCACCATATACAGTGAAATACAATCTTTTGAAATGCAACGCTTCACGCTGATTTCACACCTGTGCTCTGGTAAAGCCATCGCAGTTCTGACCCCAACTGAGGAGATCGCGAAGGACCTAACCCAGATCCTGCACTCCACTTTTATTGATATCACAGGCATACCACCACCCATTCTGGGTGACCGTGGACAGCGCGCCCCCATTTGCACCCACTGTGACACATTCGGCCATAAGGCACACACATGCCTCATCAAGGAGGGCGTCACACTCCAAGAGCACCCCTCAGCAGCCATGGCTAATGGAGAGGCGCACTACAAACCAACCGCAAGCACCAAGGAGGCTTTCCCGTGGGGAGCACAAGGCTGCTACCTATTGGTAAAGCCTATCTCCCCGCAAGAATGGAAGAAGGCCAAGCAGGCCCATAGGGCCGCGGCCAAGGAAATGGCCAAGGCCACCACCACTATCCCACACTCACAACGCCAGGAGACATGGAAACCTTTGTGGCGGAAGCAACTTAGGAATCCATCAACAAATCAGATTGGGAAGCCCATGCCAAGTGGGCCACTCAATCTGAGGATCCGATGGGAGACTTGATCTCACCCAATCGTTGCACCCAAGCTCTGGGTGAAACTGACTTGGGACCTATCCCAACTGAAAAAAAAATTTTTGACCCACTCAATGGTGCACCAAACTCATCCGCACCACATAAAATTTGTATGACGTCAGGAAAACAAAAAGCAAAGGCCAAAGCCAACACGACTCTTTCTGCAAAAATCAACAAAAACTCTGATAGCGTTGCTGCTAACACCCGCGCTGCTGTGAAAGCCTGTGGGGACCTACAAGAGGCTGGTGGGCCTGAGGGCCCACCCCCTCGCACCTAAGGTGCAATGAGGGAAACCTTCACTTTAGGGATGTTGAATATCGCCAGACTCAAGGCCTCCCCATCCTGGGCTAGGAAACTGAGTTTTTTACAACACAATTTACCCGTGGATATCCTGGCCATCCAGGAGTCCCACTGTCCACAAGGTTCTGAGGAAACTTGGAAAACAATGCTCCTCCCATCCCTATCCTTTTGGTCAAAGCACTGTGGGGTGCTTTACCAGAAAAATAATTTTTCAAATTTGTATCCTCAGAAATATTCCTAAATGGCCGAGTGCTCATCATCACCTTCTCACGGGCTGACGTAGTGCACACAATTGTCATCATCTATGCCCCAAACGGTGCACACAAGTGCCAGGAATTTTTCTCGTCAGTCAAATCCCTACGCTACCCCCTGATTCTTTCCTAGTCAGCGACTTGAACTGTTGGCTAACCTCACCAACGGACCAGTGGCCTCCCTCACCCCACGCCCCACAGGGTCATGTAGAACTACGCGTTCTAAAGGCCACCCTTGGGTTAACAGATGTGCTGCCATGACATGCCCTGCTGCTCAAAAACATGACATGTCCCCATGTCCACAACGGCCAATTAAGGTCCATGACCTGCATTGACCTTATTCTAATGCTGGCAAAATTCCAACCCCACATCTCCCACTTCAAAACAACGAAAATGGAATTCTCTGACCACTGACTGGTCTTGATAACCTACCACCTACCTGTCACAGTTGCTAAGGCCCCACATTAGTGCAAAATCCGCCTCCCCCAAGCTCACATCACCAGGATTTTCCACGTGGGTGGAAGAGGCAACTTTGGCAAAAAAGTTTGTTGCACCGTTTTGTGCGGACCCCATTTCCACATGGGCAACTTTCAAAGAGGACACCATCCGCCACTCTCGCCATCTCTCCTCCAGACGCTCATGAGCCACATCGGCGGTTATCTCGCGCACTCTGGCAGAATTGGCACACTTGGAGTCCAACATTCCAGCTACAGGATACAGCCCTGCATGGGGCCAAAAGTGGGCGGAGGCAGCCGCCCACCTCAACGCACTTGAAAGGCAACACAAACATCGGGTTTGTGTTCAATACAGGGCCACATGCATCACAAAAGGTGACAAGTTCACCGCATATTTCTTTAAAAAAAATTTCGCACCATGCCAGAGTGTGGCCTGCACACAGGTGCAAAGATCGGATAATTCTATTGTGGATACACCAGCTGAAGTGGCAATTGAAATGCAAAAATATTACTCCAAGTTGTACTGAGCTGAACTAGTTCAGCCAGATGAAGTGGCAGAATTTCTTGATCAATCTCATATCCGCACCATTTTCTGATACCTGAAAATAATGAATTTAATTACTCCAAATGAATTATAGACAGCCATTCACGGTGCGCCAAACTGAAAATGCTCAGGCCCAGATGGCACTTCATATGAGTTCTACAAAAAATATTTCAAATATATATCCCCACTTCTGCTTGCCTCAATTAACCTTAGCCTGTTGGAAACGCGCCTCCTACCAGGAGGACATGAGGCCTTTACTGTCACACTCTTCAAGAAAGGGGATAAGCTTGACTTAGCCAACTGGCGCCCCATTTCTCTAACAAACACAGACACCAAAATTTTAACAAAAATTATGGCTAACCGATTAGGGACTGTAGCATCTGCCACCATCTCCCCATAACAATTCAGTTTCATCCCCAGAAGGTTGATTTGAGATAACGTGCACTCTGTGGCTAATGTATGTCAGTCCACAGCCTCTGGGGCACTTGTATTCTTGGACCAACAAAAGGCCTATGATAGAGTAAACTGGAATACCTAAGGGCCTGCCTCCATCAATTCCGCCTACCCCCTCGCTTCATCAACTGGGTGATGCTGCTCACAGAATCTGCAACATTGGCAATGCATGGCCCTGGCTTCCTAACAGAAGTAGTTCGCCCTCAAAGGGGCTTGCAACAAGGGGACCCCCTCAGCCCACTCTTATACAACTTCAGCCTTGACCCACTACTGCGAAATGTGAATGCACAACTCACTGGGGTCCATGTGCCAGGCCAAGCCCCAGTCAAGATATTGGCGTTTGCAATTGATTGTGTGGTTGGGGTGTCTAATAATCAAGATGCATGCGCGCTTGAAGCTCTCATCCAGGAATATTCCCAGGTAAGCAACGCGGCACTGAACGCCTCCAAAACCGAAATCATCCTCCTTGGTCAGTTTCAGAACTTCTGGGCCCCAGCAATTAATTCCGAACCCGGCCCATCTGCTCACCCACGTCCACTCCTTACTAACTCAACACACACCGCTCCACTGGTGCTCCCCTTCGTGCCACGTCCTACCATAGGACTGGTGCGCCATCTGGGCATGTGGATGGAGGCAGGCAGATACGCGTCAGCAGTAATGGAGTGCCATATTCTGGACAACGTGACAAAGTGAATCGCCTCTCTCAGAGCCCACCCTACTTCCCTTACTGGCAGGGTTGTTTTAGCCAACTCTATGCTCCTATCCAAATTCTGGTTTGGAGCCCACGCCATCCCCTTCTCCCCAAGCTTCTTCAAATCCTTGTATGCCTTGCTGCAAGGATGGCTTTGGTCAGGCCGCCCTCCACCAGTGCGGCTAGAGGTCATGTTTGGCCCTCATCATCATGGGGGCATGGGCCTGCTTGACTTCAAAGCCCATGCTGCCAAGATCCTGGGCACCTGGATTGTGGCCATCACCGCTCCTACACTCCCATCCCAACACTGGTCCCGCGCTGCCCGCTCCAACTTCTCCTGAGCCTTGGGCCTCAACAATCCATCGAACCCCCACTCCTTGATGATTTACCTCACATCACACACATCGGCCACAGGTCCTCATGGGACAAAAACCCACTACAAACAAATCCTACTCTCCATGCGGAGCGCAGAGTGGAGAATTCGTATTAGCGGACATACAACCCAAAGAGGCCACCCCTCTCCCCAGTTCACACAAGAGGTACAGGGGCTACCCATCCATGATGGCGTGATCCTCATTCAGCCCCATGTCCTATCCAGGGTGGACTACCTGGACATGATGGACATCCCTTATTCTATTGAGACCCAAAAAACAATCTGGAAATATGTACATCACCCTCTGTTGCAGCCTCAAGTCTGCTCCCATGTGTGGTGCTGCCTGAGGTGGGTGTATCATACAGCCGAGCACTCTAACGCTTTACACTCATCCTGTGTCGTGTGCGGCCAGTATGGAACGCTGTTCCACCGCCTGGAGAAGTGCCCCACCTCTAAAGTGATATGGCGTGAAGTTCAACGTCTGCTGGGCCAGGATCAATTGCATCCCTTCAGTCTGTCAAGAGATATGTTTGCTCTATCAATGGCCTCCTCCCTTCCACCCTCCCTCCACGCTCTGGTGGTTGCAATCGCCATGTGGACCATCCACACGATTGTCTTAGATGCCATCGCAGGCTCCACCCCCACCCTCTCAGAAACTGTCCACAGATTCCGGTCTCATTTGGTGGACCACTTTCAAGCGTGGATGTTTGGATACCTCCCACCACGTCACCGACAGCTGGTCTCCTCCTGGTTCCCAGTCTGGTTCATCAAATCAGACCCCTTCCTCCACACGTGCTCAATAGTGGCTACGGCCCCTTCACACGTTCCCTCCCCTCCCCATAAGTGGCGTTCCCGCTGGCAACAAGAGATAGCATTGCTTCTCTGGGGTGCCTCCCCCAGTACTAAGTTTATCTGTCCTGAGTCATATTCAGAAGTGTCCGTCCCATGGTCATCCTTCCCTGTATAAATTTAAAGATCAGCTCAAATTGCCCACTGTGGCCCCAGCAGCTGATCTAGCCAATGAATTGTCTTTTAAAATGATAACTCAACACTATGATAATCAATTGAAGAGGTTTAACGCACATTAAAAGAGTAGAGGAAAATACTTTTGCAAGAACAGGAAGCTTAATAAAGTTATTGATGAACAACACTTTTTGTTTCCATGCCCCCATGTAGGATAACTTGTTATTGCAGCCCATAAGACAATAGGGCACGGACAATATAATAAAATTCTAAGACAATTATAACCACATTTAATGGGAATAAATGCCTTTTTGAAGTTCATAAGACGCTTAATTGTTATAAATATTTTAATTTAGAGCTCCCTACTGAAAGGATACTTACTATTAATTTAAAAACCAATTTTGCCTGGCACACCATCTCTTTTGATTTTGTGGTCCAATTTCTCAAAAGTTGTGGCCATTCAATCATATAATCATGACAATTGGTTACATTACAAAAATGAATGGATGCTAATGAAGCTATGCATGTGGGTGCCACAACAACAGCTAGCTTAAATTGAGAAACAGTATAATGCATAGTTTCCTAAAGTTTATTATGACTGAAGAAGTAACTAAATTTACTTCTTAAACGTTTCTAAACTCAATGGCTTGATGGGTATATGAGGGGTATTACCTATGCCCTACCACTCTGAATTAACGGCACCATAGACCAAGTAAACAGTATTTTTGTTAAAATCCTTTAATAGTTGTTACTACAAGGCGTCAGTTGGAGCCTCATCTTGCCATCCATTGTTTTTACATTTAATATTGCATATCACTTGGAACGTGGCGCTCACCATTACAATTGTTATATGGGAAGCATCTTGCGCTACCCCTGATCTTATACTCATGCATCAATGAAGAGAACATGCGTTCTAACCAAATTCTGGAGAAAATCACGCAGATTTTAGTCCAGCTATAAAGCAAAGCATACACCAACTTTTGATTTGTGAAATTAGATCTAGGAAGAGTGATGATGAGGATTGACAAACCTTAGCTACCTTTTCCATAGGAAATTTGCCTTATATTATGAAACATATGGCT
This sequence comes from Massospora cicadina, assembly GCA_022478985.1. Taxonomy (NCBI): domain Eukaryota; kingdom Fungi; phylum Entomophthoromycota; class Entomophthoromycetes; order Entomophthorales; family Entomophthoraceae; genus Massospora; species Massospora cicadina. The sequence goes on along the minus strand of JAKSZP010004218.1, from coordinate 63,782 downwards.
ATATCAGGACTAGCAAGCTGGAGCACATGTTAAAAGGACCCTCTGAGACTATTAAAAATACTTCCGCTGATGCTTACACTCTGAAAGATCACTCTAAAGACTTTTTTTAATTAAGAGCATGATAAGTTCCTTAGAAAGTAGTAGTAAAGATCTGGATATACGGCCATAGGTTCTCAATAACCTAACATAACCCCGCTCATTTTTCCATGATGTATGGTCAAGTGGGGGAAAATGTTGCAATTGGTTTAACCAATCATCTTTCCATAGATTCTTTATACAATAGTATAACTCATTAGTATGTAAATGAAGTTTTGATGCTACACTACAAGAAGTTATTATATGACTAATTTACTAAATCACATTGTCCCACGCCCACCTTTTTTATGCAGCCGCCATTGTTGTATTAATTCACTAGTGGTAGCATTGCCTCAGAACCTTCAATTAAAGGTGATTAAAAAGTAGATAAATTTCTTAATTCCCTCTGGTTCAACTCTTGATTTTTTAATCTAATGATCACATTTGCCATGCTCTGTTCTCATATCACCTACTACTATACTTTGATACTTACTACCTTGCCCCACGCTGATGTATGATGATTGGCAAGTTTTCTTTAATGATAGCCACAGTCATCTTTTGGTGTCACTACTATAGTTGGCTTATTGCGACTACTAAAGAATTTCCCAAGCCCCAGGCATTTATTTCCCTGGCCTAATCTGAACTTATGCAACTATATTGCCATTCTTAGGTGCTGCTAGTACTAATACTTTGCAAAAATAAGAACTCAAGGAAATAGAAGAGCATATCAAAGTGGGATTGCCTTCTGTAAAGAGAGCTTGTTCTTATGTAGCCACTTAGAAGCCTATAACCTAAATAATGTCATAGCAAAATGGATAGCCAAATTAGATTGATACTAATTTGTGCTGTCTATTTTATTATTAATAAAAAATTTGGTTATTCCTGAGGATTTTATTTGTATTTTACAAGGGCTGTCTTTATACAATGCCTTGCTTTTTGTGTTTTTAATTGCCTGTGCAGCAGAAACTGAAGCCCTGCGCCAATTTCTACATGATACACTAAAAGCAAATAGTATGTTATAAAAAATTTCATAAAAAATTTCTAAAAGTATTTTACTGTTTTCTTTAACCCTTCTAATGATACGTTTTTGAACAACTTTTGACCCCCCTGTGATGAGTTTCTTTTACTTTTTTATCTCTTTGTATAGCTGATGAGAGAAATTAAGTAACCTATATCTATCATCAGCTATACACAGAGAGTTAAAAATTTAAAAAAAACTCAGCACAGGGTGTGGTCAATATTTGGTCAAAAAGTAGCGCTGAAAGGGTCAATGATGCAGTGATGCATTAGTAGCACTGAAAGGGTTAACAAAATAAAATTATTACATAATTGTAAATATGCCTATTATAGATGACTAAAGATGGGAAATTAGTTTGAACTGTTATTTATAAAGATATACTTTGTACTTTTATAAAACTACCAAAATCATATATGTCTATAGTGCCAAGCTCTATAATGGTATTTAATATAAATTTTGACTAAAAAAATTACTTTCTACATAATTTGCTGTTTATATAAGATGTAATTTAGCAATTTCTATAAAAGACCCTTGATTCTAACTTTAAAACTAGTAAAATGCCGTTCTATTTTATTATCTCAAAATCTTTCTACTTTATGCTTGCAATATAGACCTTTGGTAAGTTTTTGGTAAATAATCTAAATAGATACATTTTTATGTTGGAGAGTTAACAACAAATATGAAATGGTTAATTTCTATAATAGCAATAAGCCCAATTTTTGTGAGAAGCTTTTTAATAGTTATAAAACTTATCAAGATTGCTTTAGACACACTTGTAATACTTTTATTATTTTTATAAGGTGACCACTTTATAAATGCTTGCTAAAATGTACTTTGAGGGGTTAAATACAAGCATTATTTTTCTAATCAGATGGCATTTCAAGACCAAACATCTGTTTACTTGTATTGTTAACATTAACTGCCTTATATTAAACTTTATTCTTTTTATTCTAAAGATGGGTTTAATTTTAAATCAACTGATATAGCACCATTTTCTATAAAATAAGTTGATCAGTAACATGATTAATGTTAAAAGATAAAAGTAAATTTAATAACTTTAGTATATTATAATATACTAACATTTCAATTTTGAATAATTTTCTATCAATAAAAGGAGGGTTTTTAATTTCTATGTAACTAATGTATAAATTTCTATAAGCTTAGCTTTTTACTATATATAATAATATGTACCCCTATCTCAACATTCATAATTTTAGGCTGTATAGCCAGATATACCATTTCAAATAAGTTCTAGAACTATTCCTTTAGACTAGTAGTATAATGCTATAGCTTTTTTTATAGATTATATAGATAATTAAAAGTTTTAAGTAATCAAATTAGAAGTAAAATTGGATCTAGCTATTTAAACAAAGTATCTAGTAGGTTTAGATTTTTTAGCACAAGTTAAGTTATTGTCTTGTTTGATTTTGCAGTTTATAACCTTTTTTTTACTTAACATAACTTTCAAGAAAATTTTTTTGTAAGAAGTGAACTAAGTTAAACTAAAACCTTTGAGCACTCACTACCATTCTCTTCCTGATGTCCCTAGATTTTCCGCTGGCTGCTCCAGTTTGAGGCAGCGACTATCCTCCCCCAGCGTTTTCCATCTGGCAGAAAAACTTGCTCAGACTAATTCATCCAGTCCTAACAAATCCTTAGATCAGTTCGTTCTTCCCAAGGATCTTGACCTCCATCTCACATTATACCAGGAAGTGCCTTGCAGCCCACTTTAGTTCCTCCATTCTAGCATGTGTTTTGGCCTTTATATCATATATGAAAATTGTTTTCATATGTGGATAAAGCCAGTATCAAAATGGCATAGGTGGTGATGCAACCTGCCAGATTTATCAATTTCTGCCCTTTATGAGGGGTCTTTTGACCTATGTTTCATGTGTAAATCTGATGCTGCACCTGCAGCAACTGTGCCCCTGGTCTTTTGAGGGCACCCCTATCCTCATGACATGTACCCAGCTTCCCGCAGACACCAGTCTTGTAGCTCACTTTTCTGGGTTGCTCACCCGCCTTCCCCCCACAGTGCTCCATCAGGAGCTGGTGGAAGGTTTGGTAGCCTATAGCTCCAACCCCATCTTACAATTTGTGGTCCCAAATGGAGCTACACGCCTCACTGGCCTCAGGCGTTTACCATGATTAGCCCTTGATGTAGTAAAATTGCATTGTTGATTCCCCTTATGCCATCATCCCTTATGCCCCCAACCATCCATTCTGCCCCCACGTTAGGGGGGCGGAAGATCTGTTCAACCTGTTTTGAGTTGGAACACTCCAAACAAAAATGCCATTCTCTTGCTTCTCTACCTGCCCTGCATTTTCATCAATTGGCCCCCAATCTGCTGCCAACACCACACTTTATTGGTATGAAGTACAATCCTACCCCCTCCCCCAAAGCCTGATGCTGTAGCCGCGCCTGCAACACCCAATCAGGCTCCTCCTCGGACCAGTGACACAAATGCTTCCTCCAATCAAGATCATGCTTGGACATCAGTTCATTCCTATGCTTCTCCACCAGCCAACCAATCCTCAATCATATGCTGAACCCCCAATTCAGTTCAACCAGAACTCTTGAGTCTTATTAGCTAAAATTTACAAATCAGTTAACTTCCATGAGACCACTCTAAAAAGTGAACGTTCCTCAGTCCATAATAGAACGCCAAGTTAACCCCTCATTTACTCACCCCAGAGCCAGATGTTGAACTGTTCCATAGTGTTACCAGCTTGCTGTTGAAGCAGCTGCCAGGCCAGATTGTCTTCCCTCCATAAAGCTGTCACAAGTCAGTGGTAATGCTCTCAGGAGGGATCTCTCCTCCCATCATCCTCCCACCCTTGATAAACTTCATAAAGATTCATGACCAAAACTCACAAAAGTTTACCTGACTCTGCCCAGAATGTGATAGTGGTGATACGGAATTTAAAGCCAATATCACCAGCACCAATATCACTACATTTGTAAAGCTCCCTTATGCTCTTGTTAAAGCTGAAACTGCTTTGTCCACTTATATTGCCACCTCATTTTATGCCGTCTGTTTTTCTGACATGTCACATATCAAGGATATCAAACCACATACTGCTGACACCCTAACATCCTTGCTCTTTGTCATAGCCTATTCCCTGCTCTAGGGTGAAGACTCTGCCAAGAATGAGCCCCTAAACCTTTCTCCCCTTCAACCATGGTGGTAATTGTGGCTCACTGCTTTCCTACCTTATTAATTCTGTTCTCATATTTTGTGTTTTGTCTAATCATTTTTGGTGGCTCAAATGTTTTTGGGTGTGGATTACTTTTGTTTGCTTTCAAGATTTGATATGCCCATCTCCTGGTTGACATACCTTAAATAAATTGTATTATATAAAAATTTAGTTATTCTCAGTAATTGAATAAATTTATTTATTTACTTGAGGTGAGATGACCAGGGGTGATACTTCACTGACTAATGGGTAAATAGGGAAAATATAAATCAGTAGGAAATGAGAGTAAATTTTGGTAAACATCCACACATGGCTTTCTGATATGTCAGAAAGTCCATGGACAATATTGCTGTTTACTATCTCAGTTCAGGCTTTGATGCGTAATACCAACAGGCATAAATTGACCAACAATCAAGTTCATCTACCAGAATAGAACTTTGAAGTTAATGGTCATATAATCCAAACTATTCCATTGGGTCACTGTCAAACAGTTTAGCGATTTACTAACATTTTGTAGGGATCCTACTTAACCATTAAAGGAGTAAATTTACTATTCTGAGTTACACTGACAGACCTATGGTATTCCAGTCTCTGAAACTCTCTAAAAATGGGTATAAACCCTTATATTAATTTTCAATAAAATGGAAAATGAAAACCACAGGCCCAATGACCCAGAGTACCAGTATAATATATCCGCTTTAATATCAAATTGTCATATAATACTGCAGAATATGCTAACTTACAACAAATTGGTGATTCTTACAGGGAGGTGCCTGAGACCGCCTACCAAAACCAGGATGTAAACCTAACACTTATGAAACTCTACATTTGAAACCCCTTGGAAAATATTATAGTAGCCCCATTGATGAGTGGCTGAAATTCTATAATTTATGAGGTTATAAATGTGAAGTGAGCAACAGAAAGTAACTATGCAAAGTGTAAAGCTTTCTCACAGGTGCATCAATAAGATGTCACAGATTCAACCTCCTGTTTGATACCTGGGAAAAATGGCAAGAACGTTCCTGCACTAAGTTCCTTAAATCAACCACCCAACTCCATGACAAATTCCGCTGAATGTGACTCAATTACTTCAACAATGTCAACTGATTATTTACAAAATTTAAGGACCTTTTAGGACAATGGCATCAATCTGGAACCTGACAAATGTAACAAAGTTAACCAACAATTATCATATTGCTTTCTTCTTGCATTATAAGAACTGTACTTAAATGCCAATTTAATAGTGCAAACATTATGCGAAATTTATGCAATGAAATTTGCCACAAATATGCACACTTAACCATATGTCAACCAAATGACTTAAAGATTGAGAAAATCAGGATAGAGAGACAAGAGTTTGAGGCTGAGGCTATTCCAATTATTTAGCTAATTAACTCTTTCTAAGTTTACTGCCTAGATAAACGCCCTTTCTGAGAAAGTTCAGAAACTATCATGTTGGTTTAAGGACAACCTATGCTAAACAACCTCAACTGCAACAACTGTAATAAACCTTAGCATCATGTCAGGGTTTTAGAACCCTTTTGGCATTGTAAAGTGGCGTTTAGATGAAAGATGTACCGCTAAATTATTAAGAAATCTTAAGTAATCTGGCCCTGGGGCAGGTGAACTTTACTCAGTATATATCTTATCAGTACTAAAAGCTTTGATGACATATGAAGTTGCACCAATGAGGTACCTTCTGCTGTACACAAACCTCATGCTACTTAAATGATAACTGACCACTACAGTGCGGAACCTGTGCAATAACAACCCCATATGCCATGCTGCCATCAGTAAAGCCTAAACAGCCCTCAGAAGATCCAGTATACATCCACACAACAAGATATAGAACAAACCCAACAACTCATTCTGGTGGGGCTTTATTCTACTGAAAATGCAAACAAGAATAATTATTTAGAAGTAGAAATTATGATGCCTATTAAGAATATTAAAATTGATGCCCTATTGAGCAAGTAGAAAAAGGAACTCAACAAACTGCATGGCATCCCTTTAAAAGAATATGATTAGTAAAGAAGAGAAAATATTAAAAGTCTTTACCCTTACTAGAAATCCATTAATCCTAAAATCCTATAGCTTTGACAAAAACGAAGCAATGTGAACAAAAAGTTGTCCCTACCAAAACTCATCAAGTATTAAAGATAATAACCACTGCAAAAAAGTTTTACTACAGCAACTCACTATGCAAGTACTGATATGCTTCATACCAACTCTTGAAAAAAGAGGTTGCTTTTCCAACATTAGGCGACTCATGAAGATGGATAGAGTGGAGGGTCCCAAATAGTATTAGGATGGGATTTGGGATAATATGATTACTTGTATTATATAAATATATTAGTCCAAACAATGAGTTGGCCCTTGCTTGGGTTAATCCAATTAGGGAGATATACTCAGATTAGCTGTCCTTATTTGGGATCCTTGGCAAACGGTCTAGACTCAGATCATAATGTTGAGGCCCCTTGGACATGGTTTAGCTAATTCAGGGTTAAAAAAGGCCCATCTGTGGCTCTCAAGTATTATAAATCAAATAAATATATAGAAGATTATAGGTAGCGCTTTATATGATATCTTTATGTAAATAAATTGGGACCCCTTATATAGGGTCATCAATTGTTATATAATTTAAAGTTGTTATTCTGAGATCTAATAAGAGAGATATCAGATACATTAATGATGATAAATATAAAAAAAAATTATACCAAGTTTGCTACAAAACACTTGATAGGATCATATAGGGATGAATTCATCCTAATTTGGATAAATCGTCCTATGAGGGTATAGTTCACCAAAGGATTCCAGCTCATTTGCTGAATTATTAGGACATATTAGAATTTTAGCCTAATACCTCAAGTCTTTGCCTTAAGGAAAGTTTTGAGGTCTACCTTAGGATAAGGCTCAGCCTTAAAAGGTAAAAACCCAACGCCAACCCAAAGGGAACTTGGCTACAAAGATCCTGTAAGATACTATTATCCTGGTACCCTTTTAACCTATGAAATTCTAGCATATGTTATTCCAAGACCTCCGCTAATCTATTTAAAACACTCAACTTCAGAAAGGCGTCCTGAAACAAAAAATGATAGTCACCAGCATCGAAACTCCTCACACTATGGGGTCCTTTTTTATTATACTATTCCAATTATCCTTTATATGGGATCAATGGCAGTAATGTGATCAAACTATTTTTCTTTCAAGTTATTAGCTATCAATAAATTCCTCAATGTGACATGAGTTTCAAAATTTCTTGGGAATCCTGTAAAGCTTGTTGTGGTCAAATGTTTGACCTCTTGTTAGAGATAGTGGGTAAAATCACATTATCAAGGAGGTGTTTTCTGACCAAAACCACTTCCAGTTAATGCTTTTTTGACAGGCATAAGGTCTTTGTAATCCATGTGAACTTTGAATAATATCAATGATTCATGCAAACAAAATGACTTTGAAACATTTCGCGGTTACCTGCACAATTTTTAGAAGCCAACTGACGCCACATTCAACTTTTTACCTATCTGAAGAAGAGTTTAAAAATTAATTTATAAATTATTTTTAACAAAATTTGAATTGACTCAACTCCTTGAACAATGTAGGATGCTTTTTTCTATGACAGCAATGATATTCCCTCTCAACCCTGGGCTCAAACTTCATTAGTGTCACTAATGCTAAACCCATCACCAGATGTCCCTACTGCATGCCTTAAGACCAAAAAACTTAAAGTGGAAAGTGAGAAGAGGATTAACAGCGGTCTCATCCACCCCTCCTAATCTACATGGACATTCCCAGTTTTGTTTGTTTCCATAAAAAGGAAAGCTCTGTTGTGTGTAAGTTAAATTCTGCTAATCCATGTTACCAATAAGGATGCATACATGATGCCCATGATCATATATATGTAATGACATGGGGGCGTCCAGTATTGCACTAATATTGACTCATTTTCTTGGTACTATCAACTAGTTAGAAAGAAATATCCAATCCATAAAATTAGCATTTGTCAGAAAAATTTGTACAATTTAAATACATTCAAGTGACATTCAGCCTCATCAGAGCTTTTTTGACACTTTCCAAATGGTTATGGATGGATTATTCTGCAGATTTACAAACTAATGTGTAGATACTTTAATGACATAGATATCCTTTCTGCTAAACACCATCAACACCTCCAGGACCTAGGAATGGTACTCCAGCGGATTGTCAAAGCAAGCCTCAGAATTAATGAATCAATTTATGCTTTTCATTAGGGAGTTGAAGCTTTAGGATACTTCATCTCTCCATAAGAAACCATTGACCCCTCTAAGATGGAGCAAATTCCACGTGGCCAGTCCTGAATAATGCATACAAACGCTTGAGTTTTTGGTAACTGTTAATTACTACCAAGCCTTTATATCAAATAAAGAAAGAAGGCTGTCACATTGTATCTTCTGAAGTAAAAGTGAATCCCATAGCTTTCTACAAATACAACCTCTAAAGTTTTGTCAGCCTAAGGAATGCATCAAATCAAAAGAACTAACCCTGACTTACCCAATTTTTAATTGTATTTCCAGGTATTTAAAGACAAAAGTGAGTCAGCCATTGCAGCCGTGCTAATTTAGTTACAAAAACTAAGTACCTACTCATTGAATTCTTATAAAGAATTTTTCAATATTGGAATACAACTACCTGACTTACAATAACAGAAGTTTTGCCATAGTGTTTACTTTTAGAGTTATGGTACTACCTATTGGACAGTGGGTCACCATGTTCACAAAAACTTAATAGAGGTCTTTGAACAATACAACCCTATATGATAATGTACGCTTGCAGTTTGAACTAATGGAGTGCAGCCTGAAGTTTGTGCATCTTCTCCAAATGCTTAATGCAGTAGCATATGGGTTGCAAGAAATATAAAAATCACACAGGACTGACAAACTTCCATATGGTGGAGATAATCTTAAGAATAAGCTTCTATAAAATATGGAAGTTTTTGATAGACTTTAAAGTACCAAATGATGTTTAAGATACGCTTTTATTAAAAAATGTTTAAGCCTCTAATCTATGAAGTCATTTTCATGTCTTTACCAAAGGATCAGTTACTCAAATAATTCTAAGGAATCAATACATGCAGCATATGAAAGAAGCATATAATGACGCTTAGAATTTAGAGAACAAGCTACATGGATGGATCCTTTTGTAGTATATTGTAATGCCAAATGATTTACCATTGTCACTTATTATGTAGTCATTTGCCACACTATCCAAGTTTTCACCAAGTCACCAAGTGCCCAGAAACCCCTGACTCTATGAAAAGTCCAGACTTTCTGAAATGTGGGGCCTCGACTTCAAGGTACCATAAGAGTTGCAACCAATGGGTCCAGGCAAGTTTTAGAAACCTATAAATACTTCAGCCATTGGCCCATCATAAAGGCAGTTCCCTAAGATAATGCAATCACCATGGCCCAGTTCTTATATGAGGAGTACTTTCCATTTACAAACCACTCCACCTTATCTTGACCAAATGGTGGTACCATTTCAATAAAGAAGTACTTAAGGAATAGCAGGATCAGTACATACCTGGCACTTTATGATGGCAGCATTTGTCCCTCAGTGCCAATATTTGATCAAAAATTTATATCAAACTCTGATGAATGCCCTATAATGGAGTGTCATGGACAGCCCTAAAAAATGGTTAGACGCCTACCCTTTGTTCTCTGGGAATACCAAACTATGATCCACGCAACATTTAACTGTATGCCATATGAGTTACTGTGTAGAGTGAATTACAATCCAATCAGATGTTTAAGAATCTTTATAGTCAGTTTCCACTAACCCGCCAGCTTGAACAATCTGACGCCAAGGAACTGGTATGGAACCATGCCTACCAATATTAAGACCAATTATGACAACTAAAAACCCTTCAGATCAGGGTGGTTAGCCAAGCGGGTAAAACTGCTTCCACCCCTAGTGCAGGTTTTGAGTTTGAAACCTGTACTGGCTATAAAACATTCTCAGTGTGGTATATTTGTCCCAAGGTCGACCCACCTCAAATAATTTTAACATTGATGAATCCCCCCTTGGGTTGGGACCATCTAGTACTAAAAAAAACCCTTCAGATCTTTACAATAGGCAACCTTTTCCTACTTTACCATAATGAACTCATGAACACCCAATCTAATAGTAAACACCTTCACTTTAAAGGACTGTCTATACTTTATTATAATTTTTCTTATTGAGACTATAACTTTTAGATTTTCATTGAAGTGCCAAACTAACTCACTTTCAACACCAACTGTCTCAAGCTATAACAATATAGATATGGATAGGAGAGTGTTAAAAGATACTATCAATTCACTAATGTCTGGAAAATCTTCAACTTAACTATTTGATAAAAAACAATTTTATCTTGATTTACATTGGCAGCTATGGAATATTCTGTTCTCTGAAAAACCCTTAAAAATTGTTATAAAAACTCCCTTATAATTTTCCACAAAAAGGAAATTTCTTTTTATAATTTGCCATTTGCACACTCTTATTTAAAGCTTAAAGAATAATTTTCCCCTGTCCAAGTGTTCTATAGTACTCAAAGCAAAGAGTTAAACTTTTCTTTTCACTCAAACTCACTTTTGAGTGAATTTTTACAAAAGAAATTTCATCCAACGCCATCTGGACAGGTCCATTTCCAAATTAATATCCTCAGATTCGCTGCCTGCTGCCCTAGTATGGGGAACAGTGCTCCACCACCTAGCATCTTCCACCCTGCGGGAAAACGCATTTGAACAGGCTCAAATAGCTCGCCAAACCCTTCTGTACAATTTGTCTTTCATGGTACTTAGCGCTCCACCTTGCGCGCATCCACCCATCTCAAACTCATCCTCTCGCCCTTCCTCAATCCAACATTTGATATTGCCTTCATGGTGACTATGGTCATTTATTTCCTTATGCTGACAAATCAATTACAAACTAGCCTCTGCTGCCTTTGCACTGGCTGGCTTTATTGATTTCCACCCTTTTAAGGGCTATTTTGAAATAGGCTTCCAGATGGAGGAGGATGCTGCAGAAGTGTCATTAGCTCCTTTGATTTATAAAAGTACCTTAATTCCTACTATCCATACTTGCCTCCTTTCTGAAACCACATTGGTGTGTCATTTGCAAACCTCCATTCACACCTTCCACCCCAAATTATTTTTTAACAGTTGATGTTGGGGCTTATGGCTTATGGCTCTCAACCCAACCTTGGCTTCACCATTCCTTCTGGTGCAGAGTACCTTGCTGCCCCTCACGCCATTGTCATCATCACCCCACACCACTCCGCCATTGCCCTACAAATCCTCTTATGTGCTTGCAGTGGAGAAAGCACCAGACCATTTTTTTGGGCTTGTGTTGAAATTGGTCAACATATTTGTCCCCTCTTTTTTGGCTTTGACCATTCTAAAAAGTCCTGCCCCAGGCCGCTTCATATGGTACTGTCTCTAAAACCTTGTCAGCGGCATTGAAATATAGTGTTTGTTGCCCCCTCACCCATCACTCTCACTTTCTGGGCCAGAGTTGGAAATCTGCACCCACCACAACCCCCAGCCACGTTCACCCACCTGTATTCACCCCAACCAATTGGAATCAGGATTGGAACACTGTTCGCCCCCAACCAGCTCCCCATTAGCCTACTTCCACCCACCCTAATTCTTCCTACCCAATTCCATTGACCCAAAATCTTTGGGCCCTTCTGGATGAGGTTGACAAATCAGGTGCAATAATCAAAAAGAACGCTGATGAATCAGGTGAGGAAACCCCAGAGGGGTATGACTGGGATGATTTTTTCTTCATATGTTGACAAATCTAACCCGCTCAGATGTTATGCCCAAAAATCCAATGCTATCCCCTTCCAGAGTGACTATCAGCTTGCCTTAGCGGTGGTGGCCTCCCCCAATTGTGATCAACTTTGTATTGCAGTTGCAAAGTCTTTTAGAAGAATTCCACAATGGCCTGTCTGTAGTTTTATTCCCCCCTAATTTCCTCAAAAATGCTTGGGATGAGTTTAACAGATTGGAAGATGCCACAGCCAACTATGTCATGCATGTTGCTTCGCTATCATCCTTTGACCCAAAAACATCATCATCAGGCAAAATATTTCTAGTTTTCCCTACTTTCTGATGCCCGCCTTCAGGCTGAACATCATCTGGAAGAATTTAGTGAAGCTCTTGTCAATGCTGATAATTTAGATCTCAATCCTTTTGTATTACACCTTGACCCCCACCATGCTGACACCCCAACATCTTGTCTCTTAGCCTCAATCCACTTCTACAATGCTGCTCCCCCTGATGTGATTGATGCACATGTGGATGTGCCACCCATCCCTTCCTCCCCATCTGCCATGGTGGGTTAGCAGTCCTCCGCTCCCTGCCTGGTTGGAGGCTTTATTTTGTTTTTTTACTGTTATTCCATTTTGTTTCAGTTTTTTTGTTTGCTCTTTGAGTATTGGTACAGTTCATCCCCTGGTCAGCATGCCTTAAATAAAATTTAAATTTTCCATAAAAGTGACAAATTTAGTTTTTATATTTTTATGGATTATCTTAAATAATAATAGAAAGATTTACCCTGGTAATTTATCACAAATAAATACACAGGATTACATATGACAACTTGTGGCCTGATGACCTGGAGTACAAGGACAATTCTGGCATCAAACCAGCAACTCATTTTAACGTACAGCAGAATCTGCTACCTATGAGAAGCACATTCCCATTTGGTGAGTAATGTTTATTTAGAAAATCTTTATTAGGCTATATTAATCATAGTAAACATTTTATAGCTGTAAAAAATGCCTGAAGTTTATATATTAAAAGTATATATAATATATAATAGATTTTAGTGGTCATACAGAATCTAATAAGAATCTATACAAAATCTAAGATTGTTCCTTTTATCCAAAAGATTTGGTTTTCAGTGTGTGTGGGATCTGGATATCATATATATATGTATCTCTAGCTATTAACTCATTCTAAACCCAGATGTAAAATTTCTTTTTAGTAAAATATTAGTAAGCAGTTTGATGCTTTTTGGTTGATATGATAGTTTTTATGGTTTTAAGCGGTTTTGTAGTTATTTGATTGATTTTTTATTTTAACAGTTTTGGCTAAGCAGATGGTGAATTATCAAATCTATTAGGTTTATGGTTTTTATAAGTGGTTGGTGATACCAATAAATGGTACAATACCATTTGTGGGGTATTTCAGATGAACAATCAAATTGTTTATTTAACTGACAATTAATTATCCAGAACCAATAATTCTATCAATCCTTTACATCACTGTCTACTTAGATGAAGCCATTGAACATATCAAATTACCCTAATAGCCACCAAGCTACTAGGGAACCCATTGAACTATCAAATAAACCACATTTCCAAACTGCTCATCTAAAATAAACTAGCAATTTTCATTAATTTCAGATATCGATTTTTATCTTCTTATATATAGCTTTTATCTATAACATAATTAGTATATATCCTATCTAGGTTTACCCCCTGATTTATAAAATAGATGACCCAGTTTGGTTATTTTTGGTATCTTTGTTTCATAGATAGTATGTAACATTATATATACCTGTAGTGATTAAATAAGGAATTTGGTAGTTTTAATGAATCTATACAGATCAATTAAAGTAGTTTTCTAGATTTTCATTATAATATGGTGGGCAGACACCTAACATATCATATTATAGACAAACTAATAAAATGTTCTTTACCTGGGTGGCAAGCATATTTATTGTAATTTTTTATTTAACAAAGGTAAGCTGACCAGGGGATAGACATTACCAAAACTCAAAAAGCTAACAAATAAATCCTCACCAAACAAAACGAATGAAATACCCAAAATAAGCAGACAACACACTAAACTCAAACACAACCAACCAGTTGGGACAGCGGGAACTGCTTATCCCATCATGGCAGAAGGGGAGGGGGGATCATGGGGCTCATCCTTAGCCTCTGCTTCACTCCAAAGCAGGGCATGGGCTATGGTGGAGAGCAGGGGCATCAGGGCATCAGCAGGATGTGGAGATAAATTTCTGATGATTGGGGTGGCAGGAAGACAGCGATTGAATAAAAGAGTTCCAACATAACTGGATAAAGCTGTTTAAGCTTTCATGCGTGCATCAAGGAGCTTTACAAATGTGGCGATATTGGTGTGGGTAATCTTAGATTTGGGATTCTGCACTACCACTGCCATGTGCTGGATGGTGTCATTGGCGGTTTTGTGAGATTCAGTCACCATTTTTTGGAGAGTATTGGCAGTGGAGGGGATAATGAAAGGAGGGAGTCCTCCTGCGATCATTGCCACTGATTTGGCAGCAGCTTTGCAGAGAGGACGACAATCTGGCTTAGCCATTGCTTCAACAGCCAGCTGGTGGTCACAATGGAACATTTGACATTTTGCTGGGGGCATATAAATGTGGGTAGCATAGCGTCATGGTCAGTAAACAAAAAGTGCTCAACTTGGATAGTGCGGTCTTCAAAAATATTCCTTTACTCATCAATTTTAGCCAATAAATCCCAAGGATTTTGGATGAATTGAATTGGGGAATCAGCATATTACTGAGGTTTGGTTGGCTCATTGGAGGACGCATGGGAGCAAACTGGGGTCCAATCCTGTGCTTGATTGGAGGGAGCGTTTGTGGCACTGGGGCGAGGAGGATTCTGATTGGCGGCTGCAGGCGCAGCTGCAGCAACAGACTTTGGGGGTGGGGGTGGTAGGATTGTACCCCATATTGGAGCTGGCGCAGGGTAGCGGCAGATTGGAAGCCAATGGATGAAAAGTCAGAGATGTCAGAAGCAGCTAGGGATGGGCACTTGTGTTTTGAGTGGTCCAACTCAAAACAGGACGTACAGATTGTCTGCCCACTCTCAACGTGGGCCCAGAACGGATGGTCAGGGGAAGAGGGGATGACAGCGTGAGGGGGAATCAACAAGGCAATTTTTATTAGATTCAGGTCTGATTGTGGCATACGCCCAAAGCCCAGTGAGGCGTGTGGCCCTATTTGGGACCACAAATTGTAATATGGGGTTGGAGCCATAGGCTGCCAAACCTTCCATCAGCTCCTGGTGGAGCACCTGGGGAGAAGGTGGGTGGGCAAATCAGCAGACTGAACCTCTAAAGTGGTATCTGCTGGGAGCCAGGTATAATTGTGGAGAGAGGGGTATCCTGTAAAACTGGGGCACAGTTGCCGCAGTGGTGGCATCAACTTCACAGGTGAAGCCAAGATCAAAATACCCCTTATAGAGGTGGAAGTCAATAAAACTGGTAGGTGTCATCAACGCCTGAGCCAATTTGATAATTGCTTGGTTATGGTAAGGGAAAAGTTTCCCATAATTGACCCTAAGGCCAAAACGCATGTTGCTTCAGGGGTGCACCAGGGGGCAATGAGGCACCACTTTGGTACAAGTGAGGTGAGTATCAAGATCCTTTGGAGGAAATAATTGTCCCAGGGGTTTGGTATGACTGGGTGAGCCAGTCTGTCAGGTAAACAGCAAATTAGAATTAGACAAGCCTGTCAGCCTAGGTGCCAGAGCACCCAAATGGCAAACTAGAATGCCAAAGGCACTGCTGCTGGCACAACGGATATGAAACTTGAGAAAAGTTTCGCCAATAACTGCCAGTAAGCCAGAATCTCATACAGGCACATAATAAAATACCAGACAAATATGGCTGTTAATCCTGAGGGGTGTGTGAGTGTTGGCAGAAAAGGAGGTTTATTTTCCAACATAAAAAGCTAAATTTTGGGAAAGGTTTTTTAATGTAAAAATTTAGGAAGAAAAATTGACCAACAATTTTCTCAGTGCGATGCAACTGATTAAATAGTGGTTTACTGTTGAGGAAACAAGCCAGGATCAGGTCCCTCAAGTTTGACCTAACCGGCGAATTATTTGGGAATGGGGCAGATAAGTTCACTAGGAACTGACATCAAAGAATTCAGCAGAAGGGTGAGTCACTGTCAGTTCGACCTCAAACGCCCAAACTGAGTTTTGACTGCATTTCCAACAGTTGGTGTGACAGTGTTTGGCCTGAAAAGTAGCGGTCATCCCCCAAGGCCACCCCATGTAGGGGTGGTCCCAATTGGTTGTGAACAGGTTTTGGATGCCCAACCCACCCATGCCTGGTCGCTGGGCCATTCATTCAGTCAAAAGTGTTGCATTGGCCGCAACGCCCAATCTTCCAGAAGGGAGCTTTGAACCCTCATCAGTGGTACCAGTGCTACTATCTGCACGTCGGGGATCATCCCCAATGATTTTGGGAGGGGGTTATTTTGACAATCATGGTGTTGGCCAAATCAAAACCATCAGCGATTCCAGCTGATAATTCAATCTTCATTCCTTTTTGACTATGTGGATTCCAATCATCAGGCTCATTTCCACTCGTTTTGGACTGATTGACTTCATTTCAGTGATTTTGGAACAAATTTCCCTGATCAGGCGTACAAGTTTGGGAGAGGTTAATGTGGGCATTTAGGGGAGGGATCTGAAGAGAAAGGGCTTTTACCCAGCGCTCATCTACCATGTGGGTGAGGTCGCCCTGGGTAACAAGGGGTACAGCCACCCTCTTTGGTACCTTCTTACTCAGAAATGGAAAAAGAGCACAATCAATGCTTTGGGGATGTTCCCTGGGACTTACATTACCCTTTCCTTTTTCCAAAGGAAGGGCACTGCTACCGGGAAACTGCACATGGGCCACATTCTTGTGCGCCTTGGGCAACTTGATCGCCATTACAGTCACAATTTTGGGGGTGCAGGGAGCTTTGGGGTGGGATTCATGAAATGCTTTGACCAGTTTTATAAAGTTGGCGCAATTGTGAGCCTTGACCCAACTGTTCTCATAAGCTGGATACCCTTTCCAAGCCACGAGATATTGAATGGACTGAAGGGACTTACGGGATGCCAGGATTCTCCACTTCAGCCTCTTCCGCATTTTTGATAATGACTGGCTCAAGTTCTGTGGGAACCATGCCCTTAAAGGGTGACAGCTGGGAGACATGGAAGATGGGGTGCTGTTTCCAGTGAGCTGGAAGCTTTAACCAGAACGCACCATTACCCAAAACATCCTCTACCAAATGGGGGCCCAAACGCTTACTTACAAACTTGTAGGAGGGGACTTGTATTCATAAATGATGTGTATTGAGCATAACATAGGAGCCCACCATTATGTCATGACCTGGGAGTCAATTACAATCCGCAAACTGCTTATAGTCTTCAATAGCCTTGGTGAGGTGTTCCCAAACTAAGGATTGAGTGGACCTAATATGTTCAGCATGATCCGCAGCAGCTTGGACCTTGGGCCGCGAGCAGGGTCTGACCAAAAAGGAAAGATTATAACCCAACATCACTTTGTAGGGAAAAACCCTGTGGAAGCGTGAGTCCCATTGTTATAAGTGAATTGAGCAAGGGGAAGGTCGTTAACCAAGGTGTCCTGTGCGGATGCACCATAGCAACGCAGGTACTGTCCAAGGACTTGGTTAACTCAGTCAGTCTGCCCTTTGGACTGGGCATGATACGCTGTGGAGCAACAGGGGAAGATTTTTAGAATAGATATGAGTTCGCTCCAGAACCACGTTGTGATCTGTGAACCACGGTCACTGATGATCTCCTGTGGGAAGCCAAACATTGAGAACACATGGCGCACAAAGAGGCAAGCGGTTTCCTCCAATGTAATCGCAGAAGTACAAGAAATAAAAAGGGAAAATTTAGTGAAATGATCCACCACCACCATCACCACCGTAAACCCATTAGAATAGTGGAGGTCAATGATAAAATCCACAGACACCAATGTCCTTGGACCCTCCGCCTGCTGTTAGGGGTGTAGAAGCCCATTTCTACCAGAGCGATCTGACTTAGCCTGATCACAAGTAACGCAATTGGCGATCCAGGAAAGAAGTTCCTTGGTTAAACCCACTCAATTGTAAGTCCGCTTGATTAAGTCAATGCATTTCTTATTTCCCAGATGGCCAACCATAGGGGGATCATGATGTGCGCGAAATACCTCAGTTCTGAAGGGAGGTGGAACCCAAATCTGTGACCAAAAATAAATGAGACCCTACTCCAAGAAGTATAGAGAGTGTTTATGGTTTTGTTAGGACAATTACTCAAACAACTCCACACCCTCAGGGCAGGCCATTTGATTGGCTATGACCTGAGCGACTAGCAGGGCGTCAGGGGCCAGAGCGACGGAAGAGACAACTGGGGGAACAATCAATAGGAGTTGAGCACCAGGAATCATGGTAATGAGGTCCACTTCCTCCAGGTCCAAGGGACAGTTGGTGGGGCTGCAGCTGAGAAAATTGGGGAGTATGTTAATTGCACCTTTTATAATTCATATTTTAAATTGAACTGCACAAGTCCCAATAGGTTCATGCCTGTTGGTGTGCCAATTTCTGGTGCTTACAAAAATACAAGAGAACCTGGTGATCTGTGCGGACTGTTAACTCATTCTGAGCACCTTGTAACAGATACCTCCAATGATTTAATGCCCATGTTACAGCTGCCAACTCCTTATCATAGATGACCCAAGACTGCTCCATAGAGGTAAACTTTTGGGAAAAATAGGCGACTGGATGTTCCAGGCCATCGTGCTTTTGAAGTAACACTGCACTCACTGCCACCAAGGAGGCATCGCATGCAATGATATATGGCTTGGTGGGATGTGCGTATTTCAAGACAGGAGATAAAAACACCACTTTGATCAATTCAAACGCCTGCTGGCATTTGGGCATCAAGTGAAATAGTATGTTCTTGCCTGTGAGGGGCGGAGTGGGGCAGCTAGCTGGGAAAGGGCTGGGGAAATTTTTTTTCGAAAAATGATGGTTCCCAAGAAACTCTGTAACTGTTTCTGGGTTTTCAGGGTTGGCCATTCTCGGATAGCATCCAACTTATTGGGAGGAATCATGTAGCCATCTTTAAGGATGAGGTTCCTGAGAAAAGTAACTTCCTCTTTATAGAACTCACATTTGGAAGGCTTAACAAAAATGCCTGACTTATGCAAGGTGGCCACGACTGCTTCCAAGTTATTAGCATATTGTTTGGGAGTTGGGGAATGAACCAGAATGTTGTCAATATATGCAACCGCACAAGTGAACTGGAGATCTCCCAGTACACTGTCAATCATACGTTGAAATTTAGTGGGAGCATTCTTCAGCCCAAAGGCATTACACAGAATTGAAAGATGCCTCGCTTCATCTGGATCACTGTTAACCATTCTTGCCCTTTCATTACCCAAATCTGGTTAAAGGCATTGATGAGATTCAGCTTGGAGAACACATGAGATTTAGCAATTGCTTGACTTATCATCTGCTCTAAAGGCAGAGGGTAGGGATCGTGAACTGTTACCTTGTTTAGATGTCTGTAGTCCATGCAGGGACGGAGGGAACCATCAGCTTATTTAGTGAAGATGATGGGAGACGCAACTGGCGATGTCTCTTTAAACAACCACCCTTTTCTCAACATATTGTCCAACCAAGTGTTGGGCGCAACCTCCTCCTCCGCTGTATAGGGGTACAACGGGCAGTTGATATTCACCAACTCCACTGTCATACGGAATCCACAGTCAAATTTGGTGTGAGGGAGGAGACGATCCACCTTCTCAGAATCAAAAATACTCCGGTAGCACATTAATTCTTCAGGAAAATTGGATGGGAGGCCCAAAGGGGAAACAAGGAAAGTTATGGAGCTACGACCTTGGGCTTTCTTGAGAGTATTAACTAAAGGAAATTCTCCCTCAGTTTGATCATTGGTAAAAGACAACATATTTGACTCTAGATGAATCTTAACTTGTTGCCAACGCCACCAACCAACTCCTAAGGTAACTGAGAACGCCAAGTTTGGCATTGCTGAGAACTGATTGCAGAAGCTGAACTGGTGTATTGAGAATGTAACTGGTCGGTGAACCAGATATGAGGCTTGGGAGGCTGATGACAAAACCATCACTGAAGGGCCTGCATCCAGGTCAATTTCCAATTGTTGAGCAAGTTCAACACTCATAAAATCGCCCATGGCTCTGGTATCCACCATGGCCTCAAAGGAGATGTGATGGGACCCAACATTGATCTTCATTGGTAATAAGAAGTAAGCGAAGTTCTCTTTATTGGTAGTTGTGGATGAATCCAGTGATATCAAAGAGATGGTAGTGGGGTCAGGGGAAACCGCTAGGTTTATAGGGGGAGTAAGCTTGTTGCAAGTCGGAATGTCATATCCTACTGACATGGGCACAATAACCGCGGCAAATGTGAGGTGTGGATTTGATAATTTGAGTAGAACTAGGCTATTATGGACAGGGAAAATTTTCTTTAAAACCTGGTTCAGCTGCAAAGAAGGGGCCATTGCTACGCCAATATCATTGAGAAAGGCAGAAATGGTTAGAAATAATGGTTGGTCAATTATGTCAGGCAAACAGCAAGTTAGAAAATGGACCAGCCTGCCAGCCTAGGTGCCAGAGGACCCAAACGGCAAACCAAAATGCCAAATGCACTGCTGCTGGTAAGACGGATATGAAACTGGAGAGGAGTTTCGCCAATAACTGCTGGTGAGCCAGAATCTCATACAGGCACATAATAAAATACCAGACAAATATGGCTGTTAATCCTGAGGGCTGTGTGAGTGTTGGCGGAAAAGGCAGTTTATTTCCCAACATAAAAAACTAAATTTTGGGAAAGGTTTTTAATGAAAATTTAAGGAAGAAAAATGGACCATCAATCTCTCAGTGCGATGCAACTGATTAAATAGTGGTTTACTGTTGAGGAAACAAGCCAGGATCAGGTCCCTCAAGTTTGACCTAACTGGCGAATTATTTGGGAATGGGGCAGATAAGTTCACTAGGAACTGACATCAAAGAATTCAGCAGAAGGCTGAGTCACTGTCAGTTCGACCTCAAACGCCCAAACTGAGTTTTGACTGCATTTCCAACAGTTGGTGTGACAGTGTTTGGCCTGAAAAGTAGCGGTCATCCCCCAAGGCCACCCCATGTAGGGGTGGTCCCAATTGGTTGTGAACAGGTTTTGGATGCCCAACCCACCCATGCCTGGTCGCTGGGCCATTCATTCAGTCAAAAGTGTTGCATTGGCCGCAACGCCCAATCTTCCAGAAGGGAGCTTTGAACCCTCATCAGTGGTACCAGTGCTACTATCTGCACGTCAGGGATCATCCCTAATGATTTTGGTAAGGGGTTAAATTTTGACAATTGTGGTGTTGTCCAAATCGAAACTGTCAGTGATTCCAGCCAGTGAATCAATCTTCATTACTTTTTGACTATGTGGATTCCAATCATCAGGCTCATTTCCACTCGTTTTTAACTGAATGACTTCATTTCAGCAATTTTGGTGCAAGTTTCCCTGATCAGGCATACAAGTTTGGGAGAGGTGATTGTGGGCACTGGGTGAGGGATCAGAAGAGGGAGGGCTGTTACCCAGCGCTTGTCTACCATGTGGGCGAGGTCACCCTGGGTAATGAGGGGTACAGCCACCCTCTTTGGTACCTTCTAACTTGGAAACAGAAAAAGAGCCCAATCAATGCACAGGGGATGTTCCCCAGGACTTACACAGCCAAGCGCATTTTCCTGCTGGACGTAAAACAGCAGGGGTTTCATCACTGCCCCACACTGGAGCAGCAAGCAGAGAATCTGAAGATATTAGATTGAAACTACTTTGGGCAATCACAATTTACTTTCTTTGTTTTCCATATAGTTTGCTTGGAAAGTTACGCCAAGTAGAAAGAGAGTAGCATACTTATTGTATTGTTTTAGCTAACTGTCTTTATGTTATTTGGGTATTTCAATAGGATTGATAGTTTTGAGTAAGCATATAGTGACTATACCATAATTTATTTGGTACATTTATTTTTGCCAAGCAGTTGGTGGTTAATTGGCTAATTAGATAAACTCAATAATTTTAGAGAGGTGTTAGTGATTAGTTAATTTAATAAGTTCAATATATGGTTAAAAGATTAGTTTCTTCTTGTTAAAAGGATAAGTCTGATGGTTTAAGCTGAGTGTTCAGTGATTTAATTGATTATAAAATTGGTTCTGGCTAATCTAATGGTGGTTTTCAGTTAACTAAATAGATATAAAAAATCTTGAATGAGTGGTTAGAGGATTTTGGTTGATCTAATAAACCAATGGTTTTGCTATGTAGTTTGGTGGTTATATAGATAACTCAATAAGTTCAGTTGCTTATTAATCTTATCAACAGCTATCTATCAATTTAAAAGTTAAACCAAATTGATTAAATTATGTGATCTTGAATAAGCATATAATAATGCTTTATAAGTGTGGGTGATAGACTGCCATTACAACTAAGTTGTTTAGTAATTTAGTTAAGTTATTAGATTTTAAATTTTAAACATCTTGAGGTGGGCTGACCTGGGGATGATACCTCACTAACTAAGGGTATTTAAAGTAATATGAAAGGAGAAAAACCCCAGAAAACCTCCATGTGCAGAATATTCTAGGTCAGGAACTCTATTGATCGCCTTGGTATTTGCTATCTTGGTTTGGGGCATTGGTGTGCAACGCCAACACAGTCATAATCGTCCCCTACTTAATGTTCATCTACCAAGATTGAACTCAGGAGGCAGTGGTCATTGAGTATTTAAAGTATTTGGCTTAAGACCTTCTCAACCTATCAACACCCATCTACCAATAACTTTGAATTACACTTAAAGTGTTAGCCTTTTTATACTCCTTATCTTTATTATGATATAAAAAATGAAAAACAATAGAGAGGAGGAGGGAGGAAATGTCAGTTCTATTTAGGTGGAAAAAACAGGAGAGGATTGTTGTATTTGTCCTAATATAAAAATTCAATTGCCTCTGCTGTTGGGTTTGAACCCAATCCAAAGAATTTACCACCCCTGCTGTCAGAGTCTAAACCCAAAATTAAGCAATTGAATACCTCTACTTCAAAAAGATTGTAATATGCCACTAAAATTCAGAACAAATCAAATGTAGATCGTGTTGTGGATGAGCTTAGCAAAATATTCCTAAAGAAATATATACTTCTTTCCTATATATATTTCTCATATCATCAATTAAGTAGTTTCTTTTCTTAGGAGAATACTTAATCATTTATCTTGATCTTTACGCCTGGGTCTTTGGAAACCCTGACCGTTTTATTAGAAAGTTTGAATATATTCCCCTCTTCTTGAAAAGGATGCTTCTAATTTATTATTCTGTTAACTAATTCTTATTGCAAATTTCCAATGATAGCCATAATTATAGCAACAACTGGTTTACTGGCCAAGAAAATATAAGTATCAGGGCATCACATGACGTTAGGTGATTGTCCTAAGTATAAAGGCCAGCCATTTGGCCTTATAACGACTCAGTAAGGAGTAATAGCTTAGTGATCCTCACAAATTGATTGGAAATGTCCTGATCATCTTAAATACTAGCCTTCTATAATGGGAATTCTCATGGATCAGATTTTTGACTGTAATTAGTATGTGAACAACCCATATATGGTAAGCTTATTTGAAAGATCAGAGGTAAATTAATTTTTAAACATATTTTCAGTGAAAAGTTTTTTATAGGGTGTATATTCAGGGCTTATCTACTTAAGAGAAGTAATATTATTATGAACCAGTACTTTTTGAAGACAACATATATTAAGTAATGGTGGCTACTGCCCGCTTTAGGTTTGATGCATACCAGGTAGTTATTATATGGGTAATCTGGGCTTCAGTGCTTGACCATTTTAATTACTCAGCTTTATTAGACTTCCCGCAAAGGACAATAAACCAGATGGTGCCTAATATCCCTTTTCCAGGTAGAAAAGGCCAAAAAAATTAATAAAACTCCAAAAGTTGCTCCCACTTCAACCCCCAAACTGTTTAGTATTTTATATAACGAAAGGATTAAAATTTGTGTATATAAATCCCTCTATTATACTACAAAAATGGTGAAAGTATTCTAGGTAAGTCATCCAATACAACTGCCATTTTCCCAAAACCTTAAAATTTTGCCAGCACTTATTTTATAATGTACTAGATACAATAATTTAATTTTGCCAAGGAATACTGAAAATTTTGTTCCCAATTCCATTTTTAGCACTAGGTGGTCCCAACCTAAAGGGGGATGCACCATTATAATCCCAATTTTACCTTCATACTGTTGTCTCCCAAGATCCCTTTCCAATTTTTATGTAATTTGCTTTTGATTGAGCGCCAGACCTCCAGGGTTGGAGAGCATCTCAATTTTTAAAATAAAACCCATTTAGGAAATCTAGACTGAAGAGCAGTCAATCATGGTGAGCCCATCCCATCTCTCAACCTTAGTTCAAACAAAAATATGTGAACTGACCCTATACTCTCAAGGTAAATCCAGGAAACTGAAACATGTGAAAAAGATTAATCCATGAGCTGCAGTACCCAAGGATAGTGTGGTAACTCCAATACCCCATGCCCTATTTGAAGCCAGTTTCCTTACTTGTGAGGGTACTGGCCTATTTTGTTCTATTCTCCTTAAATTTAATAAACACTTCCCTTGTCAATCTTTTGAGTTTTCTGTTTCTGGAAAGCATTTTGAGCAGCATGGAGGGCATTGTGGCCAACATGTTTCCACTGAAATGGTTAAGCCCTAGTTAAATAGAATTTTTAAGGCCATCTTGAATTTTTTTGTTCAGTACCTTAGACGGTTCTTTGGAAACTGTGTAGCGCTCACCAAAGTAAACTTGGACTTTCCACACCTTACAGATGTTTAAATTGCCACATTGTTGACCATTTATTGGGGGTTACATGCTTGTTTATATGCACTATCACTTCTATAAGGTTATAATTGATAATGTGGTCTTCCTCCACCCTGTCATAAAGTATTTTAGTCTTGTTGGGGGTTGAGTGATATTTTGGGGGGTTTCTGCTAACTTTGATTGGTATATCTATATAAAATAGTAGTCACATTTTTGGTAAACTTATTCCTAAAAATCAATTCCATTCTTTATATGTGGCCACTTTGCTCATTGCTAAATTTTGTGCATCTATGTCACCAGATCTGGTATATGTCTCAGATCCTCTATTCAAATGATCAAATGTATATGAAAACAGTTTGTATACTTGGGGTGTTGGCCCAGTTTGTACTTTATTTATGAGATCCAACAATATATAAAATTAATCTAAATGCCATTTTAGCTTACAGTTATACATGTTTGGTTGATTTAATAAGTTTTTATTTCTATCAAAGCAACTTAATTTAACTTCAATTAATATAATAGATTAATAGTTTTGCCAAGTAACTGGTGGTTATACAGTTAATACTATACTAATTATATTAATTATATAAATATTCTTATGAGGAGTGGTAGCATAGCAGGGTGGTTCCTGCTCCATTCTAGGTTGGATTTTGATTTGACAGGGTCAAAACCAGCACAGGCTAAAAAACTTGACATGGTATATTTTTCCCAAGGTTGACCCACCTCATTTACTTAAATAGTTTTTCATCTAAGGGCATCAATTGTTTTAGAGTGATTGAGTGTCAAATCATTTAATCCATATCAACTATATAGATGACATATGAACGTATTTAGTATGTTATAAAACAAAGAATATAGACTCATCTAGAAATATAGATTATTTTGGAGACTTTTCTCTCTCGTTGCAATCACTTTTTCAACTTATTCAATTCAAGTCTGAATCTAGTTTGATAATCTCACAGATGAGATTAGTCTGCGCCCATGTCAGGGAGCAGTTGGGCAAGTAAGGTAAGAGGCACAGGTGGTAGGCCCATGACCTCCAACGTTTGAAAACGCCCCAGAGAAACTGGCAGATTATATAAAAATAATAAACTGGTGGTTACTATTTCCCCAGAAATCCTCACTTGGCAGGCGCGATGTAACCAGTACATCAACACGCCACACTCTCAACCACTCTCATCGGTGGATTACAGAGTCCAGGTGTTTTTGGATATCCAACAAACAGCTTTATGGGAAAAATTTTGTGAGGATGTACACACTTATTTCCTGACCGCGGTGTACATCGCACCTCACTCCATGTCACGCAGTTGGCTGGATCTTGGTTTTAAAAAAAGAGTCAGCAGACAAAGCTGCTGCAGTGTGCATTGTGATCAACCTCCCTGAAGGGCAGCAGGTCTTCGAAACCAAGTGCACCAGATGGACAAAATCCAACCAAATTTTCCTCACGTTCAACTTTTTGCCCACTACAGTCAAGCGTGCCATTCTGGAGCAGCACCTGAAAGATGGTCTCACCATATATGGCGAAATATAATCCTTTGAGATGCAACGCTTTACGCTGATGCCACACCTGTGCACTAGCAAAGCCATTGCAGTTCTGACTCCAACTGAGGAGATTGAGAAGGACCTAACCCAGATCCTGCACTCCACTTATGTTAGTATCAAAGGGCATACCACCCACCCTTTCTGGGTAACCGTAGACAGCGCACCCCCCATCTGCACCCACTGTGACGCGTTCAGCCATAAGGCACATAAATGCCCCATCAAGGAGGGCATCACATTCCAGGAGCACCCCTCAGCGGCCATGGCCAATGGGGAGGCGCACTATGAACCAACCACCAGTACCAAAGAGGCCTTCTTATGGGGAGCACAAGGCTGCTACTTACTAGTAAAGCCTGTCTCCCCTCAAGAGCAAAAGAAGGCCAAACAGGCCCGCAGGGCCACAGCCAAGGAAGCGGCCAAAGTCACCTCCGCTATCCCACACTCCCAACGCCAGGAGGACATTGAAACCTTCACGGTGGAAGCAACTCAGGAATCCCTCAACCAATCAGATTGGGAAGCCCAAGCCAATTGGGCCACCAAATTTGAGGATCTGATGGGTGAATCAATCTCACCTGACCTTTGCAACCAAGCCCCAATTGAAACTGACTTGGTCTCCAACCTACCTGAAAAAAAAAATTTTGACCCAAACGTTGGTGCACCAAACTCATCCACACCACAAAAAATTTGTTCAACAACAGGGAAACAAAAAGTGAAGGCAAAAGCCAACGTGAACCTGTCTGCCAAAATTAACAAAACTACTGATAGCATTGCTGCAAACACCTGCACTGCTGTGAAGGCCTGTGGGGATCCAGAGGAGGCTGGTGGGCCCGGGTGCCCACCCCTCACACCTAAAGTGCAATGGGGGAAGCCTTCACTTTAGGGATGTTGAATATCGCCGGACTCAAGGCCTCACCATCCTGGGCTAGGAAACTGAGTTTTTTACAAAAAAATTTACCCGTGGACATCCTGGCCATCCAGGAGTCCCACTGTCCATGAGGTTCTGAGGATGCTTGGAAAACCATGCTCCTCCCTTCCCTATCCTTCTGGTCTGAGCACTGTGGGGTGCTTGTTAAGAAAAAAAAATTTAAATTTTTATTATCTGTTTCCTTCCTTGATGGCTGAGTCCTTGTTGTTACAATTTTGTGGGCTGACGTGGTGCATACTATCATCAACATTTATGCCCTGACCTGTGCACAAGAGCGTCAGGAATTTTTCTCATCAGTCAAATCCCTTCCATTACCCCCTGACCCTTTCATAGTTGGCGACATGAACTGTTGGCAAACACACCCATGGACCATTGGCCTTCCTCATCCCACACCCCCCAGAGTCATGTAGAACTTCACATTCTAAAGGCCTCCCTTGGGTTATTAGACGCGCTGCCACAGCAAGCTCTGCTGCTTGAAAACATGATGCGCCCCCACGTCCACAATGGCCAATTAAAGTCCATGACCCACATCAACCTTATCCTCACGCTGGCGAAATTTTGATCTCATATTTCTCACTTCCACACATCAAAAATCGATTTTTCTGACCATCAGCTGGTCTCAATAACCTACCACTTACCCATCACAGTGGCTAGGGCTCCGCATTGGTGCAAACTCTGCCCACCCAAACTTGCGTCACCAGGATTTTCCACTTGGGTGGAATAAGTGACTTTGGCAAAAGAGTTTATTACACCGTTTTGCGTGGACCCAATTTCCACATGGTCAGCCTTCAAAGAGGATACCATCTGCCACGCTTGCCACCTCTCCTCCTGACGCTCACAAGCTACATTGGCCATCATCTCGCGTGCTCTGGCAGAGTTGGCACACCTGGAGTCCAACATCTCAGCCACAGGCTGCAGCCCTGATTGGGGCTAGAAGTGGACAGAAGCAGCCGCCCACCTCAACGCACTTGAAAGGCAACACAAGCATTGGGTTTGTGTTCAGTACAGGTCCAAACACATTACAGAGGGTGGCACATGCTCCACATATTTTTTTTAAATTCTTTGCACCGCGCCAGAGCGTGGCCTGCACACAGGTGCAGAGGTCAGATACTTCCATAGTGGATAAGCCAGCTAAAGTGGCGATTGAAATACAAAAGTATTACTCCAAGTTGTACCAATCCAATCCAATTCAGCCAGCCAAAATAGCGAAATTTCTCAATAGCACTCACATCTGCACCGTTTCCTGATACCCGGAATTAATGAATTTGATTACTCTGAACGAACTTTGGTCCACCATCCGCGGTGCACCAAATCAGAAATGCCCAGGCCCTGATGGCATTCTGTATGAGCTCTATAAGAAGTACTTCAAATATCTATCCCCACTGCTGCTAGCCTCCCTTAACCAGAGCCTTCTGGATACGCGCCTTCTACCAGGAGGGCAAGAGGCCTTCACCATCACACTCTTTAAAGAAAGGGGATAAGCTAGACCTAGCCAACTGGCGCCCCATTTCTCTAACTAACACGGATACAAAAATTTTAACTAAAATCATGGCTAACTGTTTAGGGATTGTAGCATCTGCCACCATCTCCCCAGAACAATTCAGTTTTATACCCAGAAGGTCGATTTGGGACAACGTGCACTCTGTGGCTAATGCATGCCAGTCCACGGCCTCTGGGGCACTTGTATTTTGGACCAACAGAAGGCCTATAATAGAGTAAACTGGGAATACCTCAGGGCCTGCCTCCACCAATTCCGCTTGCCCCCTCGATTCATCACCTGGGTAATGCTGCTTACAGAATCTTCAACAATGGCATTGCGTGGCCCTGGCTTCCTCACGGAAGTATTCCGCCCTCAAAGGGGCCTACGCCAAAGGGACCCCCTTAGCCCACTCTTATATAACTTCAGCCTTAACCCACTACTTCAAAATGTGAATGCCCGCCTCACTGGGGTCCATGCACCAGGCCAAGCCCCAGTCAAGGTGATGACGTTTGCAGATGATTGTGTGGTCAGGGTGTCTAATAATCAAGATGCACGCGCGCTGGAAGCTCTCATCCAGGAGTATTCCTGGGTAAGTAATGCTGCACTGAATGCTTCCAAAACTGAAATCATCCTCCTTGGTTGGTATCAAACCTTCTGGGCCCCAGCGACCAGTGCCCAGCCCATCTGCTCGCACATGTGCTCGCCTTCCCTGCTACCCCACACCGCCCCACTTGTGCTCCCCTTCGTGCCACGCCCTACCATAGGGCCTGTCCGCCATCTGGGTGTGTGGGTGGAGGCAGGCGGGTATGCCTCAGCAGTAAAGGGAAGTTGTATTCTAGACAACGTGATGAAGTGCATCGCCTCCCTCAGAGCCCACCCTACTTCCCTTACTGGCAGGGTTGTTTTAGCCAACTCTATGCTCCTCTCTAAAGTCTGGTTTGGAGCCCACGCAATCGCCTTCTCCCCAAGTTTTTCAAATCTATGTATGCCCTTCTACAAGGGTGGCTATGGTCAGGCCGCCCACCACCAGTGCAGCTTGAGGTCATGTTTGGCCCTCATAGTCATGGTGGCATGGGCCTGCTCAACTTTAAAGCCCATGCTGCCAAGATCCTGGGCACCTGGATTGTGGCCATCACCGCCCCTATGCTCCCCTCCCAACACTGGTCCTGCGCGACCCACTCCAACTTCTCCCGCGCCCTGGGCCTTAACAATCCATGGCATCCTCACTCCTTGATGAAATATTTGGCTTCCCACCCATCAGCCACAGGTCCTCATGGGACTAAAACCCACTACAAATGAAGCCTCCTCTCCATGCGGAGCGCTGAGTGGAGAATCCATATTAATGGACACACATCCCAGAGAGGCCGCCCCTCTCCTCGGTTCACACAGGAGGTACAGGGGTTACCCATTCAAGAAGGCTTAATCCCCACAAGGCCCCATGTCCTATCCAGGGTGGACTACCTGGACATAATGGACATCCCTTATTCCATTGAGACCCAGAAGACTATTTGGAAATACACACACCACCCTCTGTTGCAGCCTCAAATACAGTCCCATGTGTGGCGCTGCCTGAGGCGGGTGTACCATATGGCTGAGCACTCTAACGCTTTACACTCATCCTGCGTTGTGTGTGGCCAGTATGGATCGCTGTTCCACTGCCTGGAGAAGTGCCCTACCTCTAAAGTGATATGGCATAAAGTTCAACGTCTGCTTGGCCAGGATCAAACACATCCCTTCAGCCTGTCAAGAGATATGTTTGCTATATCCATGGTATCCCCTCTTCCACCCTCCCTCCATGCTCTGGTGGTCGCAATCCCATGTGGACTATCCACACGATTGTCTTGGATGCCATCGCAGGCTCCACCCCCACCCTCCCTGAAGCTGTCCACAGATTCTGATCTCATTTGGTGGACCACTTTCAAGCGTGGATGTTTGGGTATCTCCCACCACATCACCATCAGCTGGTCTCCTCCTGGTTCCCAGTTTGGTTCATCAAATCAGACCCTTTCCTCCACGCGTGTTCAATTGTGGTTATGGCCCCTTTACACATTCCCTCCTCCTCCCCATAATGGCGTTCCCGCAGGCAACAAGAGATAGCATCGCTTCTCTGGGGTGCCTTCCCTGTTACTAAGTTTTGTTTTCTTTTGTGTCTACATTCAGAAGTGTCTGTCCCATGGTTGGCCTTCCCCACAATAAATTTGACTATTATCTGTAATATATATATATAGATTATTTGCTTTTCTATCTGCTTGAACTCACTTTTGAACATTTTATTTAAAAAAGTAAAACTTAGTTTACCACTCCAATTCACTGTGACACCACTCCACAGATGTCCTTGGCCCCACCACCTGCTACTCCCAGATGGGGCAGTGGTGAAATTCCTTTGAGCATTTTTTGCCTGAGAGGAAAATGCTTGCAACCTTGCTCAGCCAGTTCACCCAATTCTTTGGGTCAGTTTGTTCCCAAAGAGACCTTTTATTGCACCTTGTGTGGGTCCACCCAACTCATACAAACCCCAGTGCCCTCCCACACTCAAACCTTCACTTCTGCCTGAGTCAAGTATGGGCATTTGTTCCCATACACTGACAAGACAATTATTGAGCTTGCTTCAGCTACCTTTTCACCAGCTGGATTTATTGATTTTCACTCTTTTAAGGCTACTTTGATATTGGTTTTTCCTCTAAGGAGGATTCAGCAGCAGCTGTGACCCCTTTAATATATTAAAACACCCTTGTTCCCACCACTTGTTCTCACCTCTCTACAGATTCTACTTTGGTGGTATTTTTTGTAAACATCCATTCACATCTCCCAGACCAGGTTTTATATGATGCATCAATGACAGGGCTTTCAGCCTATGGCACCAACCCTATCCTCCATTTCACTGTAAATACTGGTGCAGAGTTCCTTGCTGCCCCTTGCACCACTGCTACCATAAAACCTCACCACCACCATATGGCCCAACAGATTCCTCTGCATGCTCACCTGGCTGCAGCACCTGATCACTGCTTCTGAGCTAAGGTTGACAATGGTTGACAAGTTTGTCACATCTGTTTTTCCCTTGACCATATCAAAAAAACCTGCCCATAATACTGACACTACCTCCACTCCCTCCCCTGCAACCATGGTGGCTGCTTCCAAATGAGGTCTCTTGCTGCCCCCTCCACCCCAGCTCACTCAATTGATGGGCCAGCGTAAAGCTCATGTCCCCACCCATAACTCCAGCCTCCCTTGCCCACCCAAAGTTGCACCAACCAATCAGAGTCAGGCTTGGACTACTGTACCCATCCAAGCATGATCTGATTTGTCCCCATGCCCAATTTATATTCTATGGCTATATTACATTCAACCTAAATCCTTGGGAACTATTGGATGAGATTGATGAATCAGGTGAAATCATTCCATCCTTCCTTTAATGAATTTGACTTTAGTCAATCTTTGAACTCTGACTTTGATAATATAACCTCAGGAAGTATAATCCAAAAACAAATGCTGAACTGTTCCATAGTGACCATCAGCTGGCTGTTGCTATAGCATCCTCCCCTACAAATATTAAACTCTGGGATGCCAATCTTCAAGTTGGCAGCATACTGGCCTCAGGTTTGCCCAGGGTCATCTTTCTCCCAGCATTCCCCTGTGTCATCAAGACTGAAATAACAGGTTTGTAAAAAGCAGCCCGTGAGGCTATAGTGGCTGTTTGTAAGTGTATTTATTTGATTCTCTGTAATGATCAAATAAACTCTGAACAGGTGGAAACACTGGCCACTCTACCTGAACACCATATGACTGCTGAGCACCACCTCACTAATTATTTTGAGGCCCTCTGCACAGCCCAACTTGTATCAGCTGACCTGTTTTTGCCCATATCAAATCTCACCATGCAGATGCCTCCATGCCTTTGTTTTCTGCAGTAGTCAGAGTCAGACAAAGCCTAGGTTTTATGAACAACCCACACCTGACTCCCTCCTTCTCTGCCATGGTTGGTTAGCAGTTGACCACTTCCTCACCTGGTTAGCATGTTTCTGTTAAGTTTTTGTTTTGTTATGCT
Organism: Massospora cicadina; assembly: GCA_022478985.1. NCBI lineage: Eukaryota > Fungi > Entomophthoromycota > Entomophthoromycetes > Entomophthorales > Entomophthoraceae > Massospora > Massospora cicadina. The sequence continues at coordinate 30,808 of JAKSZP010004218.1, read as the reverse complement.
CTCTAGGCATTTCGTTTTGTTTAGAATTTTTCTTTGAGCTTTTGGTATGTCCATCCCCAGGTCGGCTTACCTCAAATAAATTAAAAATATAGATTATTCCACCCTTTTTAGTAGGAGTAAAAAATGCGGCCACCGTGGATTGAACACGGGACCTTCAGATCTTCAGTCTGACGCTCTCCCAACTGAGCTATAGCCGCAAAGCTTTGTACGGGGCTCGAACCCGTGACCCTGAGATTAAAAGTCTCATGCTCTACCGACTGAGCTAACAAAGCTTGATTTTATCACTTTCAAATGATATTTGACTGAATAAGCATTAATAAGCCTTATTACCAACAAAAGTGGAGAAAGGCAAACCTACTAAATCCCTTATTCGAGGTAGGATGATTTAGGAGCAGAAAATTGCCAAGTTGCTTATAGAATTGATTTATAAATACAAATATGAGCAGAACTAATACGCCAACTTGTAACCCAATAGGGATACGTTAAAGAGTGTTTCTCGCACTTCCAATTGTATCAAGCTTCATTTTTGTGTTTCTCTATCAGGTATTTTTTTGCAACTTAATCTATAATATACAAAAACACTATTGATCGAGGTTTCACTTGAACCATAAAAGCTAGGAATTTGAAATTTGACATGGAGGGTGTGCTCAAATTTGTAGTTCTGCTAAGAAAACATTTATTTTTGGACATTTTTTATTATGTGAGAAAGATGTCAAAATTTTTCTTTTATATATTTCTACTAAAATGGTTTAAATTTAAAATAATATTCAAAAAGTATTTTAGAATGTTCATTAAAGCTACGCCCATGAAAGTTGGTATGTATGTGCAGCTTGGGTATAGAAATATCAACTACGTAGGGGATTTTCTAAATTCAAGTTTAGAAATTTTTCTAAAAACTAGTTAAAATCTATATAAAGAAATTATATGAAATAGATTTCTCAAAATAAAATAACTATATATACAAAATTTGATATCTATGTGCCTTTTAAGTTTTAGATTCTCAATTAAATAAAGGCTTATGAAATCTCAATTTGTAACTACAAGTTTGCAAAAAAACTATTTTTATTATATATATATATATATATATATATATCAGTTAAGAACAAAATAATCTTATCCTTAGAAGCTAATTTTGGAATTTAGCATGGGAGTTTAAATAATAAATTTGTAGTTCCATTAAGAAACTTTTTATCACTTGTATATTTTCTAATCTATAGAATTATGTTTCTTTTCTTAATAAATTTCTATTATAAAACAATTCAACTCTAGTCAATGGATAAAATATTTTGAGAACAAAAAGCCTAAATTTATAAAATTTAGTATGTATATATAGCTTAAAGTATAATTAGAGTAGATAAGGAAACTTTAACCTTAACCTACCTATAAAATTTACAAAAATGAATATTTTCAGAAAAAATATAATTTTCACCATATCTCCTAAACCATTAAATCCTGGAATTTAAAATCAGAGATGGAAGAACTTTTAAATCATAAGTACATAATAAGAAACTATATATAAAATTATATACTCTATTATAAACATTATAAGGTTTTATTTAGTATTTATCTATTATAAAAACTATTTAAATCAGAAATCATAATATAAATACTATTTACCCTGCACAAAAATGCATACATACGCAAGATTTTTAACTTGCCTCTTGAGTGTAAGTTTTTAAGCAGGTAGGATTTAAAATTGTAAATTTTAACTATATATAACGTTAATCTATATAGAAAAGCTACTTTTTATCAGATCTCCTAAACTACATAATCTAGAAATTTTAATTAAGTATGTCAGTTATTAGTTTATAGGCACCTACCAAGAAACTATATAATAATTTGCGTGTAATATTTATTTTATGGACAAAGTTGATTGTTCTGTATTAATAATGTTTTAGCTAGAAAATTTATATAATTTAATTTATTCAATGGGTTTAATGGTTTGATAAGTAAGGATGGTTAACCTAGCAGAGTAAATCCTGATATCATTTTGCTGTGAGTTTGGTTCAGAACAAGTTTTGAAGCCTATACATACTAGGACAAATTAACATTTCCTATCCTTCCCTCTTATTATCTTGGTTAAGATATTTATAACATATGTGATTATAAAATTAAAAATGAAGGTAAAGTGGTTGCCTGGTAGGGTGAACCTGTTACCATTCTGGTGCAGGTGTGGTTTGTAACAGGTTTTAATCTATACTGGATAGGATGAAACATTTTTCCTCTCTCATCTCTTAATACTATCTAACTTTAAAAAGGATTGATACAAGCTATGGAGATTATAAGAAGGTAGACAGGCTGGTTTCCTAATGAGGAGGTCTTCTCTACCATTAAATTTATTACTTTAAAATAATGGTTTTGCTATGCAATTTATAGCTACTTGGTTGATTTGATAGGTTCATGGTATTGGCTGGGTTGTTGGTAATCTATAACATAAAATCTAAATTAATAATTTAAATTATCTGATAAACTATAAAACACTATATCAAAGCACAAGTATCTGGATTCTATCTATAATATACATTTTAAAATAATCATTTTACACCATCTAGTACTAAAAAAATAATCATTTTACACTGCCTCCCGAGTTCGATCCCGATAATGGACTTTGGGTAGGGGACGATTTTGACTGTGTTGGTTTTGCGCGCCAATGCCCCGAACCGAGATAGCAAATAGCAAAGGCGGTCCATGGAGTTCCTGGCCTATCATACGCCGCGCATGGAGGTTTTCCGGGTTTTATCCTCCTTTCCTATTTTCTTCACTTCCCTAATCGGTGCGGTATCGTCCCCAGGTTGGCCCACCTCGAATAAAAATTAAAAAAAATAATCATTTTAAAATTATTTGTTAATAAATAAACCCAAGCAATAATTGTTACATGGCTAATATGATATATGTCTTATTTCTCAACCTATTAAAAAATTTAATGCCATATTCATGTAACAGTAAATAAAATTGTAGATGGCCATAAATAAGTTTGAGAAGTAATCAAATCTATCAAATACTAGATACCCATCAAAACTTTAGGTAAAACCATTAAATATATTGGAGCAACCAAATATCAAACTTCCCAGCTAAAACTAGAAATTGCTATGATATATGACATGATTTCTGGTTAAATTATCGAGATAAGGAGGAAATAAGTAAGGCAAAGGATCAATATACCACCTTCCCTGATTTCAGATACACCTTAGATAAATTCTGGGTTAAGGCCAAGAAGGCCAAGGTTGATAGTTAGAAGGTTCATGATGATGCTTGAGGCATTTACAACAACAGTGCCAAAGTTATGAATTACAGCCTGATAAGGACAGGTCAGTATGTTTAAGTTTTTAATTAGTGTTTAATTTGTCCTTGAGATACAATATTATTTTAAATATCTGAGGTGGGTTAACCTTGGGACAAACATACCACACTGAGAATTTTTTAGCCAGTACAGGAGATACAATATTATTATATATGGTAGTATTCAAAAGGTTTCTAAGTTTCTAATGTACTCATAGTCCAGGTATGAGACTAACATTGATGCAAGTCTCTTGTTGTTGGCCAAATTTAGCTCAAAACCTCACCAAAACAATTCAAGACCATCATTATGATACCCTTATAGATGGGTTTATCTGACCAATCTTTATGTTAAATATCTGCTCCTTTTTGGAATAAGACAATATAAAAAAAGTAATCAAGGTAGTAAACCTTGGAACAAATATACCACACCAAGATTTTATATAGCCAGTACAAGTTTTGAACATGTGTTGAACAAAATCTATACCAGAGTGGAAGCAGGAATTACCCTGCCAGGCTAACCACCCTGAATAAACTAATATATAAATTTAACATATCAATGATAATTTTGCAGCCCTCTCTATATACCTCCTTATAAGATATTCCAGTTTTTATATATAAGCTATGAAGAGGTTGGATATTTTCTGAAGGGGTTCTTTTTAAAATTATAATAGTATTTTATTAGTGATTTGTAGACACTTTCTTTACACAAATTCTATTTAAAAATATATCATTTTTAGATTTTCTAATATAAATTTTATTTAAATTATAATAATTTCTAAAAATACCACTTATACTGATTCATCTGATTCATAATGTCAAGGATACAGCTGATGGGTATAAAACTGAGCTTCCAGTTCAGGTGTGTGAAGACCCAGTGAAGTGCCCAGAGTGCAGTGGCACAGAAGTTTAAACAATCTCTGAGAAGGGGGACTCTGCATATATATGAGGATAATAAAAATTCAACATTGTATCAAAGGTCCATAGGAAAAACCAATTGTCTGTGATGGAGCAACCACAGGTCTTGCAGGGGCTACCTCAGGGGTGGTGGAGGCAGTGAGGATAACAACTTCTTAAGGGTTCCACGGTTGTTGGCCTTTGAGAGAGATCATGATAACTGAGAGGTAGGTCAAGGCTTTGGCGTCGTTCCAGGATATTCCATGTGGTAGAGACATGGTCAAGTTGACCAAATGGATAGGACAGATTGATCCAGAGCATATCAGGTTCTGAAAGAGACCCAAAAAGGGCCTGAAAGTGTTAACAAGGTTTGTGTTTCTGTGTGAGGTTTTCATCAGGAATGGCATAAGGATTGAGGTTGTGAATAGCAGCAGGGCGGGCTCCCTCTGTGGGGGATGGTACATATCACCCAGAAAATCAATATACTTGGCAGATTAGCTAAATGGGTACACCTGACCTGCTAATAATAGGGTGGAGTCAACATGTAATTGTAGTGTAGGATGAATGGGTCATGCTGAGCCAGTGATTGGTCAATGGGGCGAATTTGGGATAATTAGATGCAAGCCAGATACAGCGGATGGGTATCCACCATCCAGGGCATATCTTTGTAAAAAGTCAGTGATAACCCGCTGGGTGGCTGGGCAATCTAATGGAGAGCCCAATCAACAATTATCGGGACTATGATGCAAATGGCACAGTTTTCTATCTGATCAGTAGGATTTTTTTGTAATGATCTAATGGATGGTATCTATGATAAACTGTGTATGTCAATAATCACGAAAAAATAAGTTTAGAAAGGTTAATGAACTAACAACAGCCCCCTAAGATCTGTTGTTTTAAAAGTGAGGGGAAGGTCAGGGAGGGACTTGGCTGGATTGGGCATAATGGTACCACGTCATACTCTGATTGTCTGGGGGGCAATGAACAGAGGTTTGTCAAAGCTTCATATAAACTTTTACTTTGATGACCTCCTAACAGGTGTTATGGATGGTTCATATCAATAGTTTCAACCCAAAACCAGTTCAATTGAGTTGACTATCCATGTGCCTGATCTATCAGAATAAGTTCTGTTGGGTCATCCTAATTGCGTTAATTTGAGTTACAATCAACGGACAAGATTTATTGATCCTCATTCTGTTAATTCATAATGGGTGACCCTAACCACCTTCCTCAATATGGTAGATGGAAAGCTGGCATTGATTCCATTTTGCCCCCTTTCAGGGGGTTTCAAATAATTGGAACAGTGGGGGTGAGTCTCTAGGTCCTTCCGGTGCCCCCTGGAGTGACCAACATCTCTATAAAATTCTTCTATTATCTTTAAAAAGTTTAGAGGAGGAAGGGAAGGGCATGGAGGGAGATCCCTGGAATCCAGGGAAGTAACCTATTGTTCATCCACCACATGAGCCAGGTCACTCAGCTGGGAAAGGGGGTTTTCTTGGGCCTTGGAACACCTCTTAAGCCTGAAAGGGTGCTGAACCCAGTCTAGGCAAAGTGGCTATGCTTTAGGACTTACACTATCCTTTTCTTTTCAAATTGGAAGGATTCCTTTACTGGGTGTGCGGACCAGAGTGAAGTTTTCATGTTTCAAAGGGAGCTTAATGGCTAGAATAGTGGTGACCTTCTGATGGACAGGGGGATGCTGGGTGGGATGCATGGAAAGCCTTAACCTGCTCCTTAAAATTTGTGAAATTGTGTGCGCTTACCCAACTGTTCACATAAGCAGAATAGCTTAAAGACTACAAGTATTGGATGAACTATAATGACTTCTGGGGGCTTAGATTGCCTCAATCTCTGCCTCCTGGATCTACTATGAGAATGGGCTTGAGGGGACGTTGGTCTTTAACTTTTGAAGGGGGAGAGGAGAGATATGTAAAAAACTTTATGTCTTTTCCAATGTGCTGGAAGTTTTATATGGAAAGTGCCATTGCATAGGTCCTTCTTGACTTCAAAGGGGACCAATCATTTGGCTACTAATTCCTTAGGTAGTAATTTTCAGGTGGAGGTTCTACATGTCCAAAATAATGTTTGATGAACCTTAATCTCATGGCCATGGATGTGATTCCAGTTGAAAACTTCTTTTTCTCTTTAATTGCCTTTGCCAAATATTCACAGACAAGGCTCTGTGTTTTATGGATGTTGGTTATATAGTACTCTGCTACTGAAACTGCTGAGGCAGCTGGGGACCAATATGGGAAGAATGGTTGTACCTCAGGTTAGCCTTAAGGGGAGAAAATCTTGTAGAGGAGTGTGTGGCCTTATTATAAGAAAATGTGCCAGTTACAGATCTTTGGTCCAAGTGTTCTGGGAGGCTGGCGCATAGCATTGTAATTACTTCTCTGATACCTGATTCACCCACTCAGTCTGCTATCAGCTTGAAGGTGATAGTCAGAGGACCTTTAGGATTAGATGTTGAAGAGGACTAAAGGTTTGTCCCAAAATCAGGCAATGGGCTGGGGCCTTAGTTGCTCACGATATCTTTAAGGAAGCCAAACAAAACATCGCAAACATCTTGGTAAAAAAGGTTTCTGTCTTTTCTGCAGTTATATGTGAGAGACAGGAAATAAAAAGGGCAAATTTGGTAAATCATTCAATGAATACCATTATGACATTAAAAAATTGAAGGAGGGGAATCCTACAATAAATTTATCTGAAACTAAGGTCTAAGGGCCCTCACCTGCTGCAGGGGATTCAGTAAACCTTTTTTGCCTAAGTGTTCTGATTTCTTGCAAGTTCAGGTAACACAGTTAGCCACCCAAGTGGGGATAACCTTTATGGAATATCAGGATTTTAACCAGATGGATTCATCCAATGATTAAGAGAGAAGTGGGATGAAATGGCCAATCCTGGAGGAATGGCTCATTGACTGAATTTTGTGGTGTTGTAAGCAATTGCTAGGTAGTTGCTCCACCAATTGGGTTGAGATAGATCAAGTATACCTCTAATATTGGAAGTTAGTTTGAGCAGATCCAATCACTGGACTGAATTAGTATAAGGATCATTGGTGACTATTAACCAAGGATAATCCATTTTTTAATTATAAATTCTTGGTGGAAACCAACAATCCCAAGTTTGAAGTGGCCAAGGTTGTTTTTGGCGCCTCATATAAAAAACAATTATTGCCTGAGGAAGGCAATTACCTGAATGATTGACTACCAAAAGTCAAAATGTGACATTGTTAAGAAGCTGAGAAATTCTGAGTTACCAAGCGGCTTAGATGTTTCCAGCGCATAATTATTAAGTCAAATCCACATTTAATATTTATTTATATTTAATAATTATATGGCTCACCAGCAACTGAATGCTGAAGATGAGCCAAAACTAATATTGGACATTGGAGAGGATGGGGTGAGAGGGTTGACACCAGGGAAAAGAGAAGCATAGTGGAAGAGAGAAGAGTGGTTGGCTGGAAGAACCAGCAACGAGCCAATAGGCTAACGAGGGGTGCAGTAACTCATTTGTACATATAGATACCTTGTGCTTCCCTTTCAATATAGATTTCCCCTTTCCTAATCTACTTTTTATTTAAGTTTAAGTTTTTTATTAATTGAAGTTTAGGCTGATGGAGCCCCAAATGGCGTGGGTGACACGCCTAGGGGTCAACTGGCGCTGCTGGCCCTGTCACCTAAGGCAAAATGGCAAGGGTCAGCCAGTCTATATACTGGTTGGCCTGCTGACAAGCAGAGCCCATGTTGCTGGAAAAAGAGATTTTCTGACAGTGGTTCTCACTACAGGGGTTCTGCTGGTTGGTGCTGGAGTAGCTGAAAGGTTGGTGAGGAGGTGGCAGGGATGTGCCAATGGTTTAGCTGTATAGGGGAAGAGCATGCTGGTGTGACCTAAACTGGAGGTTAGGTTTTGGAAATTGTTGGTGGCAGGGAGGGGCAAACCCTGGACGCTCTCTCCACACGCCAAGGCTGGAAAGTAGGAGGAATACCATCTGGTAAAGTGGGGAGAAATGTTGATTTTTAACCAAATGTACTACTCTAATAATTAAACGATATTTGGGAAGAAGTGGCTGATCCCAGTGGAATGGCTCATCAACTGAATTTCATGGTTACATAGCAATTGCTAGTTAGTTGCTCCCAAATTGGGTTGAGCTGAATTAAGTATTCCACCAAGATTGGGAGTTAGGTTGAGTGGAGCCAATCACTGGACCAAATTAGGTTTACAGATCACTGGAAAATAGTAGCTAAGGATGATCCACTTATAATTAAGGAAAGTTGGTGGAAACTGATGATCCCAATTTTGAGGTGGCTGAGGTTGTTTCCTGCACCTTATATATAATAATCATTTATCACCTGAGGAAGGTGATTTCCCAAACAATTGACTACAACGAGTTGAATGGTGTTATTAGCGAGAAGCCAAGAAATCCCAAGTTACCAAGCAGCCTAAGATGTTTCTGGCGCATGCTTACTAAGGCAAATACAATTTAATATTTGTTTATATATAATAATTTATACAGATCACTGGCAACTAAAAGCCAAAAATGAAGCCAAAACTAATATTTGGACATCAGGAAGGATGAGCAAGAAGGATAAAACCAGGGAAAATAGAAGTGCAGAGCAAGGAAGAGAGAGTGGTTGGCTGGAAGAACCAATGATGAGTTGATAGGTCAGCAAGAGGTGCAGTAGCCCATTTGTACATATAAATACCTGGTGCTTACCTTTTAACAAATATCTTCCTTTGCCAAATCTCGCTTTTATTTAAGATTGTATCTATTCTTATGGGTTGTGTTTTAGGCTGGGGGATCCCCAAATAGCGTGGGTGACATGCCAAGGGGTCAGCTGGTGCTGCTGGCCCAATTCCTAAGGCGAAAATGGCAAGTGATGACCAGTCCTCATAGTGGTTGGCCTGCTGACCAGCAGAGCTCACTGTCACTGGAAAAGCAATTTTCTGGCATGGACCCTGGCCAATTATAGGTCTTCTTGATAAGGTATTCGCACTTTTTAATTCCAGCTTGACCTACTTCTGGAATAACACGGTGTTCTTTGATGGCTCAGGCGCAAAGAGATGGGGGGATTGTCACAAATTTGGCTAATAAAGTTGAGACTAGCCTGCCAGTTGGGGTGCTTAAACACTCAAAATGCAAACCAGGATGCAGGGGCATAGCCATACATATGACATGATATCCAATGGTGAGGGAAGTGTTTGAGAAATGGCAGCTATCAATCACCATTGTTACCATACCTATTAACAACCATGCCATGATTGTCATGGAAGCCACAGATTCTGCCGCTGTTGTTTCTTTTGACCCACAGGGAGTCCTAAATTGTTCCAATGCCACAGGTTGCTGAATGCATGGAAAAGTCGAGAAACTTCGTTCACTGGTGAAATAGAATCTTTAAAAGCAATGTTACATCCTGAAGTCAGATGGCGTCCAAAATTGGGGACACCCTGGGGCCACTAAAATAATCTCCTTTTTGAGGATAGAGTGCAGCAACATTATGATGATGGACACTATGGCCCAGTCATTGCATAGACCAGGGAACATGGCACCTATTGGATGGCGTCTGGAATAAAAAAACTAAAATTTGAACTGAGAATTCCTGAGCGTATTTTTTTATTAAACAAAAAAATTGGCTGACAACTGTACTGTAGGGATGGTTATCTTAAGTTCTGAGGCTTGGGAATTAGATATATTTCCATATACTGAAGATAGCATGATCCCATGCTTTTCTGGCAGTTCAAAATTTTACAACTAATTTGACTATGGATTGATTTATTCTGGACAGCTGACGTTTACTTAAATTTTTCCCTTGTTTTCACTCCCAGTTCAATTTCGCTTTGCTGAATGATAATTCTTTTTCTGATGGGCGACTAGATGCGCCCATGGCCAGGCCACATAGGAGAGGTTTCATTGGGTATTGGATAGATTTAACGCCCTCAAACCTATGGGGGTAGGCCCACCTTTTCTAGTGTAAGGGAGACACATTGGTGGGTTTTGACCCAATTGTACCTCAGATTGCTCAATTCTGCTGCACCTTGATTTAATTAAATTTAATAGCCTCCTAATTAGGACCTAAGATTGTCAAATCAGAGAGATGCCCACCACTTTCCTTCTGGTATTAGTCTCTCTCATGCCTCCACCTATACACCCCCCTGATCTGCTGCAACAACTCTTTGGTGAGGTAAGGGGGAAAGGGGCAACTTTGAGGGGATACGCCATCACCCATTTTTATCCACCTGTTGAATTTTAGGTCTAATTCAATTGGGCTGTTTCTTCTTCTGAGATAAATTGGAGTCCAAGCGTCTATTGTATGGAGACAATAGACCAGATGGTGACAATAGTTAAGATATAGCTCCTTGACAATAACACTTAAAGCCATATTATTCTGTCATTACTTAGATGATATCACGCTGCCCTGATCCTTCTGATCCCAAGTAAATTCTCAACTTAATACAGCATAAAGTATTAAATACAAAAAAATTATAGAATAAACTATGAACCAGTGGTTTCTCTCTGCTCAGCGTAACTTTCTAAGCAAATTAATTTCAGTAAATTAAAAGCAAACACTTAATTGCACACCAAAGTCTTGCTCCAATGTCATCAGATCCCCCGCCAACTGTCCCAGCGTGGGGCAGTGGCGAGACTCCCCCCTCCATTTTCCATCTGACAGGAAAACGCGCTTGGACTGGAACGACCAGTCAATTAAAACCCTTGGGATGATTTGTTCCTCCCAAGGATCTCAATGCCCATCTCGCCTGAACCTAAGTGGTGCCCCGCTGTCCCCTGGTGCTCCCCCAAGCAACATGCATTTCAGCCTTAGGGTCAAATATGAGAAATTCTTCCTCTATGATGACCATGCCATAATCAAAATGGCTCAGGCAGTGATGACACCAGCCTGTTTTATTGACTTCTGCCACTATAAGGGTACTTTGATCTTGGCTTCCCCTGTGAAGCCAATGCAGCCACTGCGGCAATGGTGCCATTAATTTTTAACAATATTCCCCTCCCAACAGCTCAGACCTGGCTCCCAACGGACACCACCTTGGTGGTCCAGTTCGCAGGTTTGCCCACCCACCTCCCCCTGAAGTGCTCCACCAGGAGCTGATGGAAGGTTTGGCAGCCTATGGCTCAAACCCCATCTTACAATTTGTGGCCCCAAATGGGGCCACACGCCTCACTGGGCCTTGTGCATATGCCACAATCAGCCCTGAATTTATGAAAATTTCTTTGGAAATTCCCCTCATGCAACCATCCCATCTGCCCCTGACCATCCGTTCTGGGCCCGCTTTGTGGGAGGATTGACGATTTGTCCATCCTGTTTCAAGTTAGACCACTCAAAACGTAAATGCTCATACTCAGAAACTTCTGCTGATGCCAAAAGTTTGCCTGACGCCCACCAAATTACCACACACCCCATGCCAACTCTGACATGTGGTACAATCCTACCTTCCCCTCCTCCAATGCCTGATGCTGCAGCTGCATCTGCAGCCACCAATCAGCACCAACCCTGCTTATTGCCACAAATAATTCATCCAACCAAACATCAGATTATATCCCAGTTTGATCCCATGCATCTGCAAATGAATCAAACAAACCTCAACCATACGCTGATTCCCAAATTCCATTCAATCAAAATCCATGGGAATTATTGGATGAAATTGACGAATCAGGTAACGTCATTGAAGAACCAATGCTGCAACTCAAATGGCTCTGTAACGCAGAATGGGATGCAAAATTCCCACCTCTAAAATATGTTCCACAACCTAACGCCAAACTGTTCTACAGTAACCACCAGCTTGCAGTAGAAGCAGCCGCCACACCAGAGTGCCATCCACTTCACAAAGATGCTGCCAAATCTGTGGCTGCACTCGCAGGAGGAATTTTACCGCCCATCATCCCCATAAATCTTACTGCACAAAGTAAGATCAACATGAAAACTTTACACAAAAACATCACTGAAGCCATCCAGAATGTGGTAACAGTAGCAAGGAATCCAAAAGAAAAAATAACCCAAACCAACATTGTCAATTCATTAAATTCCCAGACGCCCACCTCAAAGCTGAAGATGCTTTGGGCAAATACATCGTTGGTATAATGATGGCTGGCAACTATTTGGAAGTTCCAGTCATCAAGGATATCGAACCCCATGCCGCCAATGCCCCCACACCCTTACTATCTGCCTTAAAACGTACCCTACTCTGGAATGAGATGGATGCGGCCAAAGATGAGCCCCCCAATCCCCCTCCCCATCCACCATGGAGGGATAGCAGTATTCGCTGCACACCTGGTTGGATATTTTGTTAGGTATGATTCAATCAATCCATCCATTTTGGGCGTTTTGTTTGAATTGTTACATTTTATTATGATTTTAGTTTTAGTTTGGTAATGTCTGTCCCCTGGTCAGCTTACCTCAGTTAAATAAAAATAAAAATATGAACTAGTGGTAATAGTTGATTGTACTTTATAGTATCAACTTGGAGATAATTTATTAAGTTTGATGGTCACCACATCTTACCCATATCACCTCATTTTCAATGACACTTGGCCAGAGGAACATGTATAATGTTCATTTGAGGGTCTACAATTTTTCAACTCAGGGCATCTTGCACGGCCTTAAGTCAGTGTCATTTTGTCAATATTTTCAAGACAGCGTTCTAGACACGTCTTCAAATAGCTGAACTGATGCTCTTTCTCAAGCAAATGGCAGCACATACCAAGGAGATTCATATCACTAATTAGTAACTAATTCAATCAAAAACTTGATCAACATTAAAAACTATTTTGATATAGACCAACAAAGCACACATGCTTGAGTTATTAAGTCAACTATTATTATTAAGTCAGACCTAACCAACAAAGCCCTCAAGACCATGTCATCATAGTCAAATATTATTAAGAAGAATCACTAGGCCACAAATCCCTAGTTTTGGATATAATTAGGATATTTTTGGATTGTAATCACCAATGATTTAGGTCCAGTCAACCATTCAACGTCACCACATGAGCTAAATCGTCCTGGGTCACAAAAGGGATGGCCGCCTTATTTACCCCCTTTTCCATGCGTAATGGAAATTCCTCATGGTTGAGGCACAGGGGTGCTACCTTGGACTTAAATTTCCTTCTTCTGAACAGGGTGAGCACCACCACTAGGAATTGAGTGAGCATGACGTTTTTATGAGCTTTTGGCAACTTAATAGCCAAGGGTGTGGTGACTTTGAAGGGGGATGGGAAGCATTGGGGTGCAGGGCGTGAAAGGCCACCAACTCAGCACAATTGGCATAGTCATGGGCACTATCCAACTATTATCATATGATGAGAACCCCTTCTGGGCACGTAATACTGGACTGACCAGTGAGAGTTCTATGAAGCCAAGTTTGTATTAACATCAAACTTCTCAGATACCTTGACCACAAATTGGTTCTGGGACCGCTGGGTCCTAGTTAAATGGTGACAACTGAGAAATGTGGAAAACGGGGTGCTGTTTCCAGTGGGTTGGTAGCGTCAACCTAAACGTGCCGTTACCAAAATCCGCCCCCATCACATGGGGCCAGAGCGCTTGCTTGCAAAACTTCAGGAGGGCACCTGCATCTGCAGGTGTCACATGTCCCACATGATGGAGGACCCAGTCATGATTTCATGGATTAAAATACATTTCCAGTCTGCAAAGAATTTTTAATTGATAGTGGCCTTAATCAGGTGCTCACAAACCAGGGATTGGGAGCTCCAAATATGCTGCATGGGGTCCGCCACAGACAGAACTTTCGGGCAAAGAATTGGGCTGATAGAATATGAAGGGTTATACCCCAATGTGGCCTCTTATGGCGAGAAACACTTAGATACTTGAGTAACATTATTATACACGAATTGAGCCAATGAAGGGTCATCCTCCCAGGTGTCCTCCATGGCATTGGAGTAACAGAAAAGATACTTTTTGAGAATCTGGTTAACCTGCTTTATTTGACCATCCAACTGAGGGTCATATGTGGTTGAGTGGCACGGCTTAATTTTCAAGTCAGCCAAGAGTTTAGTCCAAAAACGCGCTGCAAACTGTGATTCCTAACCACTCACAATCTCCTGGGAAAAGCTGATTTTGAGAACACATGCCTCACAAAGATCTGGGCTGTTTCTCAGAGTTGATGGCTGACAAACAAGGGATGAAGAGTGAGAACTTGATAAAGTGGTACATAATTACCATGATCTCAGTAAACCCATTGGAGCTGGGAAGCTTAATAATGAAACCGATTGGCATCAAGGTCCACAGACCCTATGACTGCTGCAAAGGATGAAGGACATTCTTACCTGATATCTCTAAATTAGGGTATGCGCACATCTTGCAATTAGTGATCTAAGCCAGTATATCCTTGGAGATACCCCGCCAGTTGTATGTCCGCTTAACCAAATCAAGGAAACTTTTTATTTACTAAATGACCGACCACTAGGTGGGGGTCATGGTGAGCCTGAATGACTTTGTAACAGAGTTGAGAAAGAACCCTCAGCCTTATTAGACTGAATTATATCTTTCATCAAAGAATAGTGGGTTCTATTTATGCATTGGAAGTACCAGCTGATCAAAAAACACAGAACCTACAGGCAGGCTGTTTTATCCACCAATACACAAGAGACTAGAGGCACGTCCAGGGCCAAATGCTTCACTAAAAATTGTGGGAGGAGCAATTGCTAAGATCTGGGCTGATGGAATTACCGCGATTAGTTCCTTCTCATCCGCCTCCACCAGACTCAAAGCATGGTTGTGACTAAAAAAGTTGAGAAGGACATTTAAAGCGCTATAATAAATTTTTATTTAAAGGTAAAACTGCAGAGGAAAATTTTTTCTTTCTGCTCAACATTGATTCTAAGCGATTTTTAAAACAAGTCAATTTTCCACCACCACCTCACTGCACCAATTCCAAAATTTATGTCATTGGATCCACTAGCGTTTACCACTTAGCAGGCAAATGCGTGTGGATTGTCTCATCCAGTCCGCCAAATACATCTGGCTGCTATGTCCCTCCAAGGGCCTAGCACTGCTCCTTGCATGAGTCCACCCAACCCGCCCCCACCCCCTAGGCCCACCCACAATCAAATACTTGCTTTTGCCTCCACAATAAATACAGACGTCTCTTCCTATATTCTGACAAGTGATAATTGAGCTGGCAATGGCCACCTTTGCACCAGCAGGTTATATTGACTTCCGCCCTTACAAGGGCTACTTTGATATTGGATTCCCTACTGAAGAGGATACAGACGCTACAGCAGCAACACCATTAATTTATAGAAACACATTCATTACCACCACCTATACACGCCTCCCCAATGATACCACACTTGTGGTGACCTTTGTAAACATCCCCTCACACCTTCCCCCTCAAACACTCTATAAGGAGTTGATGTCTGGGATGTTCACCTATGGCACAGACCCCATCCTCTAATTTATTGTCCCAAGTGGTGCTGAGAGATTAACAGCACCTCGGGCAATGGCCACTATTACCCCCCACCAGCTGAACATGACCCAGCACATCCCACCGCATGCCTATATCCTATCCACACCTGACCATTTATTTTGGGCCTGCACCAACAACGGTTGCACAATTTGCCCCCTCTATTATGAATTGGACCATATAAAAAAGCGTGTCAATATAATTCACACCCTGTGAACATGGCCAACTCCACCCTTGAGGCCACACCAACAGCATTTGAGTGGGGATTTTAGATTCCCCCACCCCCACAAGCCATGATCTCAAATCAGAAGCAAAATCTAGCACCTCAAACCCAAGCTGGCCAATGCACACTCATGACAACCAATCAGATGCAGGCTTGGACCAATGTTCAATCCAAAAATCCTCCACCTAAAACTTACCTAACCACAGCCACCTATTACTGAATCAAACTAATTCAACCAAAATCCCTGGGACTTATTGGATGAAGTGACAAAATCTGGTGAAATTGTCCGCCTCTGGCTAAACCAAAAAATTTAAAACCTTTTATAAATTCAGATTTTGATGCCCCATTCCCGCCCAAACAATATTTTCCCAAACCTGATGCTATCTTATACCAAAGCGACCACCAGCTTGCTAAGGCCGCGGTGGCCTTGCCAAAAAATCGCCATCTTCACAAAGCCATAGCAAAATCCATTGATGAATTTAAAAAAGAACTCAATCCCCTTGTTTCCCTCAATTTTTCTCCTACTGCAAAAGAGAAAATCCAACGCCTTTATGAAACTGCTACCATCGCTGTCAAATGTGTCATTACTATGGCCGAATTTTCTCATCCACACATGTAACCAGAGCAAAAATTACAGATTTAGCCCAACTTCCTGATGCCTTCATCAAGCCTAACACCATGTTGCCAAACTCATAGAGTCCTTTATCCAGGCCCAAATTGTCAAACACAACTGCTACCTACCTCACCTTGACCCTCGTCTTATGGTTGCCCCAACCCCCTTATTATCAGCATTGATCCGCTTTTTCAATGCTAATCCTGAGGATAAAGATTTTGATTCACCTGATCCCCCTCTCTCTCCACCATTATGTGATAAGAGGCTCGCCACTGTGCTACCTGCTAAGTGTTTTTTCTTTACTTTCGTGTTTCCTGCTGCTTGTTTATAGCAGTCAGTTCATGTTTTTAATTGGTTTAGTTTTTGAAGTTTCTGTGTTGGTATTGTCCGTCCCCTGGTCAGCTTGCCTCAGTTAAATACAAAAATAAAAATGCAGAGGCAATGATGCATCTGGGCCTAGTGATGGACTGGCTTCTGCAGTTTCTAAAAATACATAATGGCCTGATGATCCATACACATGGTCACCTCAATTAACATGCCCTGAAGAAGTTACCGCCAGTGGGTAAGAGACCACGTCACAGCAGCCAAATCTTTATATAAATGGCTTAGGTTTGTTCAGATGAAGCAAACTTGCTCACAAAAGTAGGTGACCAATTGTTTAAAACCATTGTGCGCTTGCAACAATACCGCCCCACAGTGGCTGATGAGGCGTCACATGCTACAATAAATGAGTTGGTGAGGTCTGCGTGGTTGAGAAATGGAGGCATCAAAAACGCCTCTTTGATGCTGTCAAATGTTTATCAGAAATCCTCCATCTAAATTAATGGAACATTCTTCCCAGTTAAGGGGTGCAGCGGCGCATCCAGATGAAAAAAGCAGATAAAAATTTCTCCAGAAAGATGATCATGCCTCAGTGCTCTAAAACTGCTTCTGGGTCATAGGAGCGGGACACTCAAGTATTGCCTCAAGATTTTGGGAATGCATAATTGTCTTTCAAGACCAGGTTACCCAAGAAGTAACCTCCTTCTGGAAGAACTCAAACTTAGAGTGCTTGACTTAAAGTTTCGTCATGTGCAATGCAGCCAACACCGCCTCCAAGTCCTTCTAATGCTCCTTGGGGGTGAGAGTGAATGAGAATATCATAAATATTTGCCACCACGAAGGTTAACCTGAGGTCGCTGAGAACATTATTGATCATATACTGGAACGTGGCCAGGGCGTTCTTCATGTCAAAGAGAATCACGCGGAACTGAAATATTCCCTTTCTGGTCTAAATCGTCATAAGCCACTCTTGGCCTTCTGTCACCCAGATCTGGTTGAACGTGTTTACAAAATTAAGCTTCAAAAACACCTGGGATTTCATGATAAACTCACTAATTGTCTGTTTGAGGAAGAGAGGATAGAGTTCATGAATCTTGATACTATTCAAATGTCTGAGATCAGTATAATCCGCTTAGGTTGGGACCACATAGTACTAAAGATGGATAATATTCAAATGCCCATAGTTGACGCAGGGATTCAACATGCATCAGCCTTCTGAGCACTAACTATAAACTATGTGATGGGAAAGTTTCCTTGAACATCCATCCTTTTTGAGCATATTGTCTAACCACACTTCCAACGCTTTGTCCTCCTGCTCTGTGTATTGATATAACAGACAGTTGATGTTGATCACAGCTACCTAAAAAATGTAAATCTAGGTCATAATCAGATTTCAGTATAAGGCGATTAGCCTTATACAGGGCAAATGTATCCTGATATGCTACCAATGCCAGGGAAAATCTGTAGGAAGTTTCATAGGAGAAATAAGCGACGTGATAGAACCCATCCCCCATTTCGTCGCAAGTGTATCATTAAGGGATAACTCCCCACAACTCTGGATATTTGTGAAAGAATACTCTTGCGTCCATATTTGATGCTTTCCTGCTGCTGACGCCACCACCCCACCTCAGAATAACTGGGAAGAGAAGGTCTGGCACTGCATCAAACTAATCAAAGAAACAGAACTGATGCACCAAAAAAGGACCAGGCGCCATATTTTGTATGAAGTCATTGGAGAGTAAGACACGCCCAGCATTGATGCCCTCACTTCCAGGACCAAGTTGAGATACTGTGACAATTTTATTATAAAGTTCCTCGTCACTCTTAAATCTACGAATTCCTCAATTGGCAATCTGTGTCACTCAAATGAATTTCCAGCGGCAATAAAAAATAAGCAAAAACCTGTTATAGGCCACTACATGGGACACTACCAGCTGAGTGGTAATAATCTCTGGGTCGTCTATGGAAACTAGAATGATAGTTGAATTAAAACCCTCCATGGAAAGAATCTTCTCAAATCTTTCATGCTGGGATGATGACAACTGGGGGACCAGGGGATTCAAGGGCTCCAAGCCCTTCACAGGAACCGCCTCACCAACAAGCTACAGGTAAAGGGAAGGAGAAAAAATGAGAGGAAGAGACTGGAGAATCCTCTGGCACTAAAAGACACACCCTGGGAGCCTGGCTCAAACTGGCCGCTGGGCGAGAGACAAAGGGCATTCTGACTTGTCATTCAACACCCCACTCAAATTTTTTTTGGTGGGGAACCTGTTCACTGTACCACCACCCACATGATGCATGCCAGAGCGTGGCACCACTGGAGATAGCCGCCACACACACCTGATCAAGTGAACTCAACTGAGTGTCCCAGGTGGAATGGTTGGTGGACAATGAATCCAAGGCAGCACAAAATACTGCATTTAAAACGTCCAACAGAATCCTTAGTCCAGGAGCCTGTTCACAGAAAGCCTCCAGGAACAAAGTCAAATCAGATGCCTCTGCACCCAGCATGAAGAATTAAAGCAGTTGAGTTGTGTGATGGTCAAGGAGCTTCCTGACTGCCACATATCCTTGGTCTTCCCTATGGCAAAGATAAGGCTCATAAGAGTAATGATAAAAACAATAGAATTATTTGGAATGAGGGCAACAACCCTCAAAAGTGGTATTATGACAATTCAGATGCTGAAAAATTAAATAAATTCAAGAGTGGGGGGGAGGCATGGCCCAGTAGAAATGGCAATTGGGCCAATAAAAGGTACCAATTCAAGTCTTCTGAGCGAGGGAATGATGCTGGCAAAGAGAAAAATGTGAAACAATAAATAAGAGGCTGCCAACTCAAATCTGCCACGATGGTAGAATGTTGAGAGCCACACCAAAGTGAAGCTCAGCGATTAGGAGCTGCCAACCCAAGTTATGCCAAGGTTAAAATATTGGGAATAAAGGAAAATGGCAGCTTAGTAAATTAGAAGCTGCCAGAAAAGATTTGATCTAATTAATTAAAAGTTTGCAATAAGGATGAAGCAAAAAATCCAATTTTTGATTCATTCTAAAAACAATAAAAAATGTGAAAAAGTTCCCATAACATCTGAGGTACCCAACAGATGGTATAGAATGGGCCAGATGAGAATATCGAAGGCTGAGATTTTCAAGGCAAGCCCACAGATAGCCTGCTGCCTGCAGACTCAATGGGAACAAGTTCCGCCATATTTCCCATTAAAAGTATAAAAAAAAACTGAGGAAGGTGCTTAAGGCAGTTTAGTCTTCCATATAGAATAAAAACTCAAAAAGAAATAAAATTCAAAAATTTTTAACTTATTGAAATTTTGAGAAGGAAATTTGGATTTGAATGGAATGTGGACTATACCTCAGATTTTAACAGAGCTGTTTCCTCTCTGTACATACTCTCCAGCAGACATACAGTACTACTAAGCGTTAGCAACATCTTTATCACCTTTATAGGATTCATCAAAAATTGTTCATTGAACTATAAAACATAGGATTTGAACACTGAAGCACTCTCCTGCTTGTGGGCCCTTACCTGGGCCCTCCTGCCTAACTGTTTTGTGGCGATGTGGAAAGATCCTTTATGTCATATTAGACCAAGTTTATTTTACCTAATCTCCCAGTTAGGTAGTTGACTAGACCTAATTGTTGGGTAATTTGATAAGGAAATAATAATATTAGCTTATGCTAATTTATTGTGGATTATATCAAAGATATCAGTAATTATGGATCAAATTTATCCTAGATAAATGCAAAGCTTGGGATCCGCGGCCTAACAGTTCCACTTAATAATATTTAACTATATGATATGGGCTCAGGAGCTTTGTTGGTTAAGTCAGACTTATTAATAGTTAACTTAATGACCCAGGCTCGTGGGATTTGTTGGTCTATGTCAAGATGTAGTTTTTTAATGTCAATTGAGTTTTTAATTGAATTGATTTATTATTTAGTGGTACAAAGTTCCCTGGTATGTGCTACCATT
Source organism: Massospora cicadina (assembly GCA_022478985.1). Lineage (NCBI taxonomy): Eukaryota > Fungi > Entomophthoromycota > Entomophthoromycetes > Entomophthorales > Entomophthoraceae > Massospora > Massospora cicadina. Next base: position 10,051 of record JAKSZP010004218.1, on the reverse strand, counting down.
GCTCAAGAGGAGTGCCAGTTTAGCTGTTTTCAGATGCATCAGAGGAAACGCTGTCCTAAAATATTATTAGTGAACACTGACCATGATGCTGAGCTGACTTACTGCAGAGCCCTTATAATTTGTAGACCCCCTGAAGTCTTCATCATGATCCACCGGCTAAGTGGCAATGTGGGCGTGATGTCATGGGTAAGGTGTGGTTAACATCAGAATCCTATAAATTCTCCCTAATTTGATAAAAATATAAAACAATCTTTTAGCATAACAAGTTGATAGTTTAATATACAAGATTTTTGTACTTAATACTTTTTCATTACATTAAGCTGAGAAATTACTTGGGATCATAATTATTAGGGAAGTGAGCCGTTGTATAAGTAAACGACAGATGTATACAGCTCAAAGTGTCATTTCTAAAAAGTAAATTTTAACTAAAGTCACCGTCTGGTCTATTGTCTTCATACAATAGTCACTCAAAACTCCGATTTATCTCATAAAAAGAACCAGACCATCCAAAGTAAGCTAAATCTTCAACAAGTGGCGTTCATGACTGGGAATGCAGATGGTGACCACGCTGAACAGAGGAGCAACCCCAACCAATTATTCAGAAACATTAATGGGCTCAATGGGAATACTAAAATGGGTGTCTTCAAGATTAACTGGAATGATGTACCCATCATTACCTACCCAAAGAACCCATTTTACGCACAGAGATGGAACGTCTTGAACATCAGTTGTTAAGAGGGTATTAAATGGGACAAGGGCCCTCAAATAACAAGAGTAATCCTTTTTATCACTAATGACAGCAAGATGAATTGTATATGAAGTATCTAGCTCATCACCAATTGAATGCATTTTAAATCCGAAACATTTTGATTGGGATAGAAAACATCATCCAATACTTATTTGAAAATATACACCCTTACCTCCAGAAATTCTCAGATGACCATTGGCCGCCATCATGCAGCCATCACTGAGCTGGTAAACTTTTCATGCAACTCCAGACAGGCAGGTCAAATCTTGAATAAGCAATTGGAAGCTAACTTTTCTGAGGTCTGTTCCAGTCTGGAGGCGGATTATAATCTAGCTACTTGAGCTAATGATCAGGTAGCCAAATTAGTTCAAGAGCTAAACAACAGATTGCATCCCATCTTTGAAAGCTCCTTGGAGGAAAGAAGAGTCACTGAATCATTTGTTACTAAAATCACTCAGGCTTCCATTAATCTTCAGAGTTCATGAGGCTCAACCATAAAAACCAAGATGTGCATTTAAACCATAACACTGAATTTGATGATTAGTATAAATGATTGAGTGACCAAACTTTGCAGATGAAGGATGATTACACCAAGAAAATTAACTACTGGCGTACAAGTTTCAAGGGACAAAAGATTGAGAATAGAAAAATTCAGTACTCTATTTATCAGTAAATCAACAGATCATTAATCTCAATGAGGATGTTACCTCTATAAATGAGTCAAACAAAATTTTCAAAGAGAAATAAACAATTGCAAGAAATCAGATAAGGAAGAAATAAGTGATTTTTATCCTGCAACTACAAAATTCTAGCCTGAATGAGAAATTTGTGAAACTAAAGTTAAAAAATTAAAAACGTATCATTTGGGAAAATGAAATCAACAATTGAATCTGAGCATTGGAAGATGGGTTTTGCCAGTGTGCCATGAAAAACTTGACTGGAAATGCTTCTGAATAATTTTGAGGACGAAGCTTCAGAAGTAGCTACTGAAACTGACACTGGACCACGTCAACAAATGCCTAGTACTATGGTTGCTTTGGTCAACCCAAATTTCTCAAACTGTGGTGCAGTGCCTCAGCGCCCTAATACGCCTGGTTCAAGCTAGCAAAGAAGTAATTGTGAAAACCATGAATGGGAGAATGATAATTACAAAATTACAAACCTACCTGCATTTGACAAGAATGAAAGTGTAGCCACATTTGTCAAACGCTTTGAGATGGCCATGTATGGGGCCAGTGACCGCAACAAAGCGGCCACTATGACCAACTGCTTAGATGAGTGGAGCATCGAGCTAATTATGCCTCACTTGGACAAAAACCCAACCTACGCCGAAGTCAAAGAGGCTGTACTTCATGAATTTGGAGGTCCAGAACGATTGTCAACCAGAAAATCTAAGTTCATGAACATTTGCTTTAAGAAAGACAAAACAATTTGATGAATTTGTAAATCAATTTCAATGGTGAAGCTCAAGTTCTCCTAAGCGCAAAGGCTGTTATCAAATTTTGATGCCAAGATTGCATTATAATATGCAGTACAGATTTACCAAACTTTGTTGAAAACCTTATTGCCTGATTTTGTGCAAAACCTTGCAACATCCAAATTGGTTGATTGTCTGTGCAGATGTTCACAAATTTATGACCCTCCCAATATTGGATACAGATCAGGACCTGCTGCCTCTGCAGAAAAAACCCTTTAAACCAATAATAAGACTAACATTGATCCGCCTGTTTGTCAGAAACTAACCAGATGGATTCCTCCCAATAATATTATAATTAGGGTTGTCAGTTTGTCAGGTGTGATTGCCAGCTAATTGCCTAGTTAAATAATATCAGAATGTTGTATTTGCCAATTGGTGCTCCCCATTTGGGTGGGTTGAGCCTTTCAAGGTATCAGGGAAAATTATAATAAAATTATAAATTGATAAGGTCTAGCAAAATCATAGTTTGATGCCAGCTACCCAATTTGTGGATGATTGTGGGTTTTCCAGTGGAAAGCTAATGTATTATTTACAACTGTCTGATAATCCTAATTTGACACTGAATGCCATGCGTGGTCAATTGTGGTATTTTCCATAAGAAAGCCAATGTTTTTGTTATCAATTGTCTTACTATATTTGCTGTATCAATTTGGAGTACCAGAACTTATGCCAAGGATGCTCAAAGTACTTATTTTTAAATTTTCTATAAATTTTTATTTTTGGAAGGCTAACCATGAGACGGACACTTCTAATAAACTCCAACACAAAACAACACAAAATAAATAGGGGCACCCCAGAGGAGCCGTAGATACCTCATGTTGCCAAAGGGACTTCTAGTGGAAGGAAGAGAGGGAGTGACAGAGGAGGCCTGGGCTAAAACTGAACATGAATGAAGGAAAGGGTCCGACGAGAGGAACCAGATGAGGATCAGGACAACACCAACCTGCATTGGCGGGGTGGCAGGTGGCCAAACAGCCAAGCTTGAAAGTGATCAGTGAGGTGGGAATGGAAACGACGCACAGCTTCATATAGGGTTGGGATAGTGCTAAAGAGTGCATCAAAGACAATGGTGTGGATCTTCCACAGCACTATCACAACAATTAAGGTGAAGAGCAATGGGTGGATAGGGGAGGTCATGAAAAAGGCGAAGATGTTTTTGGACATGCTGAAAGACTGCTCACTCTCCTGGCAAAAGAGGCTCATAACAACCAGCCAAATTGCCTGTGAAGGCGGGAAATTTTCCAAGCAATGGGCTAGAGATCCATATTGACAGCATACAACGCATGAAGGTTGAGAGGCATTAGACCGCTCAGCCATGCAGTACACTTTTCTCAGGCATTTCCACACATGGGAACGTATTTGGGGTTGTAAAAGAGAATGGTGAGTGTACCGCTAAATTTTTCTGAGTCTTCAAATAAACAGGATGTCAAGCTTGTCAAGGTAGTCCACATAGGCAATGAGGTGGGAATGTTGGGGTACCAGGGTGTTTAAAACTACTTGCCCATGGACTTATTGTTTGAAATGGGGAGTAGGGAGACCCCTCTGGGCGGTGTGTCCACTGATGCTGATTCTCCACTCAGCGCTTTGTATGGAGTGGAGAACTTGTTTGAAATGGGCAACGTCCCATGCAGGCCTGCGGCAGAGGGATGAGAGGCCAGATAGTCTAGCAGAGAATGGGTGTGGGTAGGATTGCTAAGGCCTAGAGAGCGGGAAAATTGGAGTGGGCCACACGTGACCAGTGTTGGACTGGGAGTGTGATGTTGGTGACTTCAGTGATCCAAGTGCCAAGAATTTTGGAAGATGGGCCTCAAAGTTGAGCAGACCCATACCACCACTATGGCGAGGGACAAATATGACATCCAGGTGCACTGGCGGTGGGCGGCCTAAACAAAGCCACCCTTGTAAGAGGGCTTATAAAGAGGTGAAGAAAGAGGGGGAAAAGGCGATATCATGGGCCACAAATCAGACTTTGGACAGGAGCATGGAGTTGGCAAGCACTAAACTCGGCCTGATAGGGTAGTCTGGTGGGCTCTTAGGGAAACTATGCGCTTTGTAACATTGTCAAGGATGTGGTGCTCAATTATCGATGAGGCATGCCATTCCACCTTCATCCAGACTCCCAAATGGCATACTGGGCCAGCTGTGGGTCTTGGCATGAAAGGGAGCACAAGCGGGAAAGTATGGGGTGGGAAGGGCAAGCAAATGTGATCTAGCTGATGAAGCAGGTAGGTAATGGGGTGCTGGTGACCAAAGGTCCTGGTACCAGCTGAGTAGAATGATTTTGGTTTTGGAGGCGTTAAGTGCGGCGTTACTGACCATGGAATAATCATGTATAGTATCCTCCAGCGCGCGTGCATCTTGATTGTTAGACACCCCAACTAACACAACCATCAGCAAATGCCAGCATCTTAACTGGTGATTGGCCTTACACATGGCCACCAGTAAGGCAGGCATTTACATTGCGTAAAAGTGGGCTGAGGCTGAAGTTGTACAAGAGTGGCTTAAAGGGTCCTCTTGGCGGAGGCCCCTTTATGGGTGAACAACAGTGAGGAAGCCAAGGCCACGCACAGCCATTGTGGAGGATTCCATAAGCAACAACACCCAATCAACTCAATAGGGGAGGTGGAACTTATGGAGGCAGGCTTTGAGGTAATCCCAGTTGACTCTATCATAAGCCTTCTACTGGTCTAAGAAAACAAGTGCCCCAGTAGCCGTGGATTGGCAGACATTGTTTACAAGGTATGTTGTCCCATATAGACCACTTGGGAATGAAACCGAATTTCTCAGAGGAGATTATATCAGAGGCAAATTCCCCTAGGCGGTTGCCCATAATTTTAGTAAATAACATAGTGTTTGTATTAGTAAGTGATATGAGGCGCCTGTTGGATAATTCCAGCTTATCCCCTTTTTTATACAGCGTTATTGTGTACACCTCCTGTCCCCCAGGAAGGAGGCACATTTCTAACAGACACTTGTTCACTGAGGCTAGCAACAAGAGGAGAAATATTAAAATATCTTTTATAAAACTCATATGATAACCCATCTGAACCTGGGAATTTCCTATGCGGTGCACTATGAATGACATACCAGAGTTTGTCTCAAGAAATTAAATTCATCAACTTCAGGTAATGGGAAACAGTGCAGATATATGCGCCATTGAGAAACTCTTCAACTTTGGCCAGTTCAACTGGATTGGATCAACACAATTTTGAGTAATAATTTTGAACTTTGATTGCAACTTTGGCTGGAGTTTCTGCGACGGAATGGTCTAGCCGCCACACCTGTGTGCAGACCAAGCTCTGTCACAGCACTAATTATTTTCAGAAAAAATATGTGGAGCATGTGTCACCTGCCAAAATATCTTTCAATTTGAACTGAACACAAACATGATGCTTATGTTGTCTTACCAGTGCGTTGAAATAAGCAGACACTTCTGCCCACTTGCAACACCATTCCAGGCTGTAGACTGCAGCAGGGACATTAGACTCCAGGTGGTCCACTTCTGCAAGCGTGCACATAATGACCGCTGAGGCAGTACATGAGCAATGTTATGAGAGGTGGCATGCCTGATGGATGATGTTCGCTTTATGGTTGACCAGGTAGTAAGTGGGTCCGCACAGAACAATGTGGTGAGCTCTGGTGCCAAAATTTCAGTGTACACCCATGAGGAAAACCTGGATGACGTGATCTCATCTGGATGAAGTTTGCACCACTTGGGCGCCTGTGCTCTGGGTTTGACAAAGAGAAGGAAATAGACACCAACCTGTGGTCAGAGAAATCGATTTTTTCATTGTAAAGTGTGCAACCTGAGACCAAAAGTTTAATGGGGAAAGAATAAGGTCAATGCGGGACATAGACCTCAGCTGACCATTGTTCACATGGGGACGGGATATGTTGGGGAGCAGCGTTCATGTTTGGGGAGAATATCTGTCACAATTCTAATATAACTGGATGATAAGCTCTAAGTCATATGTTGGAATGGGTAGAATCCGCTGAGTCTGTTTATGAGTTACGATTATTTGAGCGCCTCAGGATGAGGCGATGTTGGGTTGAAAAGTAATAGTGGGTTGCCTCCAAATCAGATGATAAGGTAATGTCAATGAAAAACAAACAATGAGATGTCAATGTACAATGAATAGTGAGTGGACCACCTTAAATTAAGTAATCATAAAATTAGTACATAATAACCTTTCTTGGAACCAATGAGAATGCAGAAGAATGGGTTGGGACCATCTAGTACTAAAAAAAGAGAATGCAGAAGAATGAATTACTAAGCAGAGTGTTGGTATCAGCCAATGTTGCTTAGATATCAGCGAGATGAGTAGATTAGAGAAGGAGGTTATTAGTAGTTTAGAGTGAGCGAAATAACGAGAACCTGATGTATATATATTATTTTAAAATAAAAGTTGTGTCTTGGGGAAATTGCTTCCTATTTTTATCAAAAGGTTAATACTTTGTTTTGATAATGATGATTGTCATATTGTCAGTTCTATTGCTCAGTGGGCTTAACCATGTGCACAACCCATTCAGAATATCTCACCAATTCTAATAAAATTATAACAGTGGTGCTCACTACAGGGGGCCCATTGATAAATCACAAAATCAATAAAAATTCCTCAGTCACCAGCCATTTAGCATCAGGCTTTCTTTGATAAGGGATCCTCCAAACACACTACACCAGCTGAATATGCGGAACTCAAGCTTGCTTTAGTTGATGTTCTCCATTGGAAGGAGGACTTCTGCAGGAAATTTATATTGATAAGCTTCCTCCATTTGATCGTGATGGGAACATCCATGGTTTCCTTGAGCAATTTGAGTTTGCAATGGAAGGAGCATAAGGCCAGGGTAAAGCAAAATTGCTAATATCCACCTTGGATGCTGGAAGCGCCAACTAAGCTACTTGTTATCTTCCAAACAGTTCCATTACCTATCAAGAAGTGAAGGAAACTGTGATTTGGTTGTTTGTAGGAACTGTGAAGATGGCGAAGCAGAAGGCTGAGTTCTTAACCATTAGGGTTCAACGCAATGAGACCTCACCACGTTTCCTGATCAATTTATAGTGGAAGCCCATGTGTTGTTTGGGAAGGGACTCTAACCAAATCTGATGTATTCATAGCGATGACCTCCACCATGAAACTATACAGTGATATTTTCAATTCCATAGCTCCATATTTAGAGGACGCTGTACCCTTGTTTAAACTCTCTTGAATTTTGTGCCATCTATTCATTACCTATCCTCCGGCCAATATAGAGCGGAAACCTACCACCTCCTTTGCCAGACTTTCTTATCTGGGGGAATTATCCCACCCTGTTCAGTGTCCATTTAGTGACCCCCACCCTTATTACCACTATGCGCTTCACCCCCAACCAAGGTGCCATCATCAGTTCAACTATCAGGTAGGGCCTGTTTACACTGATTGACCCCAGTCTAACTTTTTTGGTGACCCATCTTACAACAATCAAGGACGCAGGTCCTATGAGGGTCAATTGTTTTGAGTGCGGTCACTCTGGGCACCTGGCTAGAGGTTGCCTCAATTTTCAGGTCCATCACCTAAAGCAGGATCAGAACAATCAGGGAAAAGTCAGAGATGAGTAGAGATGGGACTCTCTACCTCCGCTATTCCATCCCAAAACGTCTCACATGCACATATTTTTAAATTCAGCGGAAGCTCCTCAGTACAACAATGCATTCCTATATCAGCAGCTAGTTGGAGGGGTCAATGTAATGACATGAGCTCAAATCAAGGACACGGCAGAAGAAGGACCCCAGGAGCAACTAAAGCCTTATGACTGTCAAATGTTTGATCAACTTTATGCAGATGAACCGGATCTGTCCATTAATGCGCCTCTCTTAAAAGTAGTAAACGCTGCCCTCCCTGAGGACGCTATTGTCAAAGAGTACCCTAAAGTTGGGGAGAATAGTATGAGCTTTCTGTGGAAAAAAACCCATTAAACGTCCACGTTATAAACAAACAGAATTCATCCTACTTTGAGTATACATACTGTGACATTGTCGTAGCAAAACCCTGAGTCTGTGCTATAATTGATACAGGTGATCCAGTCAACATAGTGTCTGTAAAGTTGGTGAAGAATTTGGCACTAAAGCCTGACGTGGAACATTGTATAGCATATGGGACTGTGGGTGCAGAAAGCACGGTCTCTGAAGGAGCATACAACGCGCTACCCTTATGGTTTGGGTCAAATGTCATTGTACTCCAGCAATAGTGCTACCAAACAATAACTATGGCCTGTTAATCAGAGCTGCTTTTATGCAACATTTCAGGGCTGTTATTAATATGACAGCAGAGACCTTCAAAATTCTGGGGCAGTGATTTCAATCTACTTCCCCTCCAGCGGAATGCTAAAGGATTTGGTGCACATGGGTCATATTAACCTTGCATATGGTGATGGGGTGATTCTCAGTTTATTACCAATGACTAAAGAGCAAGACCTGGGACCTTCACCATCAAATATATGAATATCAAGGGCTACCACCCAGAGCTGCTGGCCCTATATCTATCCCCTTCGGCCACTGAGTAATAATAAGCACTGAGCTAGAGTTGGAAGTGCCTGCTGGGATTTATGGGGAGGTTGTTGGACATTTGCCCTCTCAGCTACAAAGAAAGAATGTCTTGGGTCAAAACCAGCCGAAAAGGGGAAATGTTATCCATTTACAATTTTGCGATGATTCTAAGTATGATTTTAATAATAATATTGATATTATTGACCAAAAGACCTTGTCAATTCTCAGTGGAACCCTACAAGTTGGATAACATGATGTCAATAAATTTTAAGGCAACAACCATTAAGTTGAACAGTCAGATTTCTCTGACCATGCAGCAGACCCTGGGGCGTCCATCAAATGGAACTCTCCCAGCCACAACCAGGACCCTTCATGAACCTACGTGGGGACCAACCCTTTTTATAGGCGTGGCAGGGGTCCCCCAAGGTAAAAAATTTCTGCTAATGAGGATTTTCTGAGGCTAATTAATGCATTACCACATAGGTATGTAATGCCAGCCATTAGATCCTGATCCATTGTACAGCCCAGGTGAAGCGAGTGTTTGAGCTTTGATAGGCTACTTTATCATATTTCCTAATTTGGACAGTAACAAGCCATACCAAACTTACTAGTAAATTCACTCCAACCTTTGATACTGTTTAAATATGGATTGGTCAGATATTGAGGGGATCATTTTTTCTTTTACTACCTCACGCTTCTAATAAAATCTTACAAAAAACCAAGTTTTTGTGAGTGCTAATTTTAGTTATTAATAAAACATTTTTGAGATCCAGCAGCATAAGCACCAGCGAGCATCAATAAGGTGAATTCCTACAAAATGTGCTCACTACTGGGGGATCCTGTACATCAAAATAGTTGCTTTTGAAAATCAACTAGCAAGCGCTTTGTCCCGCCTTAAGGAGCTTGAGAAGCGCCCTTACAAACTCCCCCTTAAGGACAAGTTCACCCCTGGTGAAGGGAGCATAGCTTCGTTCTTATATGTTTATGAATCAGTAATGTAAGACTCATCAGACATGCAGAAAACTAAACACATCCTCCCTTGCTTTAGTCGTTTAGAACAAGAAAGATAGTCCCATACCTGGACAATCTGCATACCTGGGCAGAGGTGAAAGAGGCTCTCTTGGCTGATTTTGGTTCAAAGCAGAGTCTCAACAGGAACAAACAGGTCTTTATGCGCCTAAGCATGTATGAGGACGAAACACCTGCTGCTTTTGAAGAGCGATTTTACCTCTCTGCACAAAGATTATCAACATCTAACATGTTAACCATGGATGATGCTATCGCTGCCATGTTAACTGGGTTA